>PVJS01030910.1:0-23778 GCA_004027185.1 Glis glis | reverse complement strand
AAAAAAAAAAAAAAAAAAAAAAAAAAAAAAAAAAAACAAATAAATAAATAAAATAAATAATAAAAAATAAAGATGGGGGTGTAGCTCGGAGGTAGAATGCCCCTGAGGTCAATCCCCAGTACAACAAAGTAAATAATTACATAAATAAATACATACATAAATAAATAAATGGCCTCTAATTTGTTGAGGGTCTCACTAAGTTTCGAAGGCGAAGGCTGGCCAAGAACCTGCAATCCTCCCGTCTCACCCTCCCAAGTACTGGGATTACAAGCGTGCGCCACCACGCCCGGCTCTCTCTGGTCACATTTTAATCAACCGACCAACACCCGATCCTGCTTTATGTGCTTCTGTGTAAAGAAGCCTTATTTATTTTACCAATACATCAACGGTGGACTCCTGGCCCATGCGTGCTCTGTAACTCATTGCCCGAACAAACCTGCTCCGTAAATCACATCGCAGCAGTACATACAGGGACCATTCTAAACAGCAAGTGTGTCACCAAAGCCACACGGGTGCAGGAAACACGGTGCTGATCACACCACAAAAAGGACCCTTGCAGCCGGGCGTGGTGGCGCACCTTTCTCATCCCAGTATTTGGGAGGCTGAGATAGGAGGATCCTATCTCAAACCCACAACTTAGTGAGACCCTGTTTCAAAATAAAGAATAAAAAATAGGGCTGGGGGTGTAGCCCGGAGGTAGAATGCCCCTGGGTTCAATCCCTGGTACCACAAAAAAAAAAAAAGGACCCTTGCTAACAGCAAGAGTGAAACAAGGCAGGCCACCACCCTGTCCAAACTCAGCTAGGGATGGGTACACCAAGCGCTCCCCTGCCCCTCTGTGTGTCTGCTCCTGACCCCCAGGATTGGTGTCAGGGTTACCAGGGAGATCTGGTAAGTGGGCGGATCTGTAAGTAGAGAATCTGGGAATATCAAGGCCCAGCTGCATCTGGCTTCTGTGTTCTGTCCCCCTCACCAGAACATCAGACCCCGAGTTGGCTCTTGGCTGAGGGTTGGCAAATGGCAGGGGCTCCTTACAGATTTGTTGAAATAAAACAAAAAGATGAGTGCGACCTCAGCCCTCAGAGTGCTCCAAAACTCAGGATATTGGGAGCCCATTCCCTCCTTGTGGGGAGTCAGGGGAATGAGCCCAGCAGAGTGACAACATGGGTACCATGAGGAAGGGACTTCAGCCCCCAACACCTGGGGTCCCAACTTACCCTCCAGCAGCTCTGCATGGCCCCAGTCCTTCCTTCGGTCTTGCTCGCAGGGACTGGCAGAGGAGCTCCTTCTGCGGCCCCAGAGACCACAGAGGGACCCTGGGGGGAAACAAGGGAAGATAAAAAGGGCTGGAAGTCCTTGTGGACAAAAATAGGGGCATTAAAGGGCAAAGGGGCTGGGTGTGGTGGCGCACGCTTGTAACCCCAGTACTTGGGAGGCTGAGACTGGAGGATCACAGGTTCGCGGCCAGCCTCAGCTAGTGAGGCCCTCTGCAACTTAGTGAGACCCTGTTTCAAAATAAAAAATAAAATAGGACTGGGGGTGGGGGTGTAGTTCGGAGGTAGAATGCCCCTGAGTTCAATCCCTCCTACCGCAACAACAAAAACAAAAAAGGCAAACGGGAGGACCTATATTCAGTGGAAACTGTCATTTGTCACAGGTCTCCCACTGGAAGGAAATCAAGACTGTAAAGGTGGAGGGAGCCACACACGCCAAGAATGTTGGGGTGTGGATCCAGAATTTTAAAAAAAAGTCCAAATTAAAGGTACCGAGAGTTCAAAGGTCAAGTGTCCCAAGTCGCAAAAAGAGTCGGGGGCTCCCAGAGAAATCAAGAGTCAAAGGTCGCAGTGCCCGGTGGACTCTCCTCGGGGGGCCAGGGCGAGGGAAACGCCGGTGCAGTCGAGTCAGCGGGTCCCCGGGACCCCACAAGGCAAAGGGCAAAGGTTGGGGGTAGCGGGATCCCGGGCCGCGAAAAGCCGAAGGTCACCGTTGCGCCTCACATGACGCGACCGCGGCGCTGGCCCGGGCTGTCGGGCCTCCCCCGTATTACCTTCCTCGGCCACGGAGCGGGCGGAGCCCGAGGTCCGCAGCGCCCGGCCGAGCCCCGCCGCGCCGAGACCCCAGCGGAGCGCCGACATGCCTCCGGCCCCAGCCGCACGCCGCCCGCACCGCGCACGCGCACGCGCTGCCTGCCGGAAGCTGTAGTTTTGCGGCGACGGCGGCCACGGAGGGTCGTCCCGGCCGGAAATGCGCCGCCGGAACCACAAGTCCCAGGGGGCAGCGGGGCCCGGAGGCAAGGGGGCATGCGCCTGACTAGCCCTCTGATTGGCTTTTCCGTGCGTTCTGAGAGAGAGGCGGGACGGCCGTTGCCGCGGCAACTGGGTTGAGTCCAAGGAGGTCGAGAACCCGGTATTTTTTTTTTCTTTCGAGGCATACTCGCCTGATAATTAGGACGTTTGCAATCAGAGATTCCTGTCGACAGTCTTCATTGGTTCAGCGAGAACCTTGAGGCAAGACTATTACTACCCCTGTTTATTATGGCGGAAGTTGAGGTTCAGGGAGGTCTATCAAGTGGCTCAAAGAGGCACAGCATGGACGTTAGGAAGATTAGAGGGAAAACTGACTCCCAATTTAAAAGCCCAGGGGTAGCATCCACTCCCTCCAACCTCATTTTACCCACTAATTCCCAGTTCCCAAAGACGGAGGCAGAATGGAGCAGGAGGAGTGGATTAAATAGGGAAGGGACAGCCGGGCGTGGTGGCACACGTTTGTAATCCCAGTACTTGGGAGGCTGAGACAGGAGGATTGCAGGTTCGAGGACAGCCTCAGCAAGTAGTGAGACTCTCAGCAATTTAGCGAGACCCTGTTTCCAAATAAAAATAAGCCGGGCGTGGTGGTGCACGCTTGTAATCCCAGTACTTGGGAGGCTGAGACTGGAGAATCCGGGTTTGCGGCCAGCCTCAGCTACTTACTGAGGCCCTCTGCAACTTAGTGAGACCCTGTTTCAAAAAATAAAGAATAAGGCCGGGCGTGGTGGCTCATGCTTGTAATCCCAGTACTTTGGGAGGCAGAGACTGGAGGATCGGGTTCAAGGCCAGCCTCAGCTCGCTCTCTCTCTCTCCTTGTCTCTCTCTCTCTCTCTCTCTACCTAGTGAGGCCCTCCGCAACTTTGTGAGACCCCGTTTCAAAATAAAGTATTAAAAAAAATAGGGCCGGGGGTGTAGCGCGGAGGTAGAAGGCCCCTGGGTTCAATCCCCAGTACCGCAAAAAATAAATAAATAAATAAAATTGGGCTGGGGGTGTAGCTCAGAGGTAAAATGCCTCTGTGTTCAATCCCCAGTACCACAAAACAAAAACACAGGCACTTAGTGCTGAGTACTTAAAGAAACAAACCTGGAAGGGATGTCCACCTATCATTCAGTTAGGGAAACTGAGGCACGGAGAGGTAAGTCCCTAGCGTGGGAGCAGCTGATATGTAAAGGATGGGACGAAGAATAACTGGGGCAGCCATGTTCCAGGCAACTGTCAGCAAGTGCAAAGACCGGGAGGCAAGAGCCTGGGGAGGGCTAGAGGAGTGGAGCCAAGTAGGAATGGGACAGGAAGCAAAGAGGAATACTCACGTTCCTAAGAGAGACAGCCTCCGCCCCCGCCATGCTGCCTGGACGTCTGTTTCCTCGTCGGCCAGCACAAGTTCTAGAGTTGACAGTACATTCCGCCACCACTGCCCACGCAGGCCTGGCCACAGTGATGCCACTGGCCAGGAATGTTTCCAGGAGACGACAGCATCCTCCCTAACCCGCCCCGGCTCACCGGAGGATGCCTGGGGGGTGCTGGCAGACTCGAGGGTCACCTTCCTGGCCCCAGGGGGCTGAGTAAACACAGCCAGCTACCCCAAGATCTAAAGACACCCCTCACACCCCCGCAGTCTAGCAGAGCTGGGGACCGGGCTGGAAGCCAAGACTTCCAAAATCTCTTCATTCCTTATGCCTCAGTTTCCTCTTATATTTGATGAGATGCCAGACCCCCTGCACCACTGTGTCCCCTAGAGCAGGTTCCTGAATCTTAGTGGTGAGTTATTCCCCCTGCCTTTTTTTTTTTTTTTGTGCGGTACCGGGGATTGAACGCAGGGGCGTTCTACCTCCGTGCTTCGCCCCCGGCTCTATTTTTTATACTTTATTTTGAAACCAGGTCTCACGAAGTTGCGGAGGGCCTCACTAAGTAGAGAGAGAGAAAGAGACAGGGAGAGAGAGAGCGAGAGAGCTGAGGCTGGCCTCGAACCCAGATCCTCTGTCTCCGCCTCCCAAAGTACTGGGATTACAAGCGTGCGCCACCACGCCCGGCGTTCCCCCTGCCCTTTTTATTTGGTACTGGAAATTGAACCCAGGGGCATTCTACCTTTGAGCTACACCCCCACACTTTTTTTATTTTTTGTTTTGAAACAGGGTCGAGCTGAGCGTGGTGGCACAGGCCTGTAATCCTAGCACTTCGGAGGCTGAGACAGGAGGATCGCAGGTTCGAGGACAGCTTCAGCAAGTAGTGAGACTCTCATCTACCTAGCGAGACCCTGTTTGAAAATAAAAATAAAATAGGGCTGGGGGTGTAGCTTGGAGGTAGAATGCCTCTGGGTTCAATCTCCAGTACCAAGAAGAAGAAGAAGAAAAAAAAGAGCTGGGCATGGTGGCGCACTCTTGTAATCCCAGTACTTGGGAAACTGAGACAGGAGGATCCCAGGTTCAAGGACAGCCTCAGCAAATAGTGAGACTTTGATCAACTTAGCAAAACCCTGTTTCAAAATACAAATAAAATAGGGCTGGGGAAGTAGCTTGGAGGTAGAATACCCTAGGTTCAATCCCTAGTGCCACACACACAAAAAAAGACACTTGTCCAAGCTGGGTGGTGGCACACGCTTGTAACCCCAGTACTTGGAGGCTGAGATGGGAGGATCGCAGGTTCTTGGCCAGCTTCAGCTACTTAGTGAGGCCCTCTGCAACTTAGTGAGACCCTGTTTCCAAATAAAAAAATAAAATAGGGCTTGGGGGCATAGCTTGGAGGTAGAATACCCCTGGGTTCCATCCCCAGTACCACAAAAATAAAAAGATACTTGTCCACACAAAAGCTTGTTTTTTTTTGTTTTGTTTTGTTTTGTTTTGCGGTACCGGGGATTGAATCCAGGGGCGTTCTACCTCCGCGCTACACCCCTGGCCCTATTTTTTATACTTTATTTTGAAACCGGGTCTCACGAAGTTGCGGAGGGCCTCACTAGGTAGAGAGAGAGAGACAGAGACAGAGAGAGAGACAGGGAGAGAGAGCGAGAGAGCTGAGGCTGGCCGCGAACCCGGATCCTCTGATCTCTGCTTCCCAAAGTACTGGGATTACAAGCGTGCGCCACCACGCCCGGCCTGGCCCTATTTTTTATCCTTTATTTTGAAACCAGGTCTCACAAAGTTGCGGAGGGCCTCACTAAGTAGCTGAGGCTGGCCGCGAACCTGGATCCTCCGGTCTCCACCTCCCAAAGTACGGGGATTACAAGCGTGCACCACCACGTCCGGCCCTACACAAAAACTTGTAAACAGATGTTCTCAGCAGCATGATTCATAACAGCCAAAAGGTGGAAACTACCCAGTTCTTCACGGACAGGTAAATGTATACATACAGTGTGGTCCACGCCCATTCTGGAATATCACTCAGCCCTGAAAAGGAGCGAGGCTGTGCCACACACCGCATTGCAAATGTCCTTGAGCACATGGCGCTTGGCGAGAGAACCGGACACACTGTGTGCGACTCGGTTGATAGGAAATGTCTAGAACAGGCGAATCTAGAGACGGGGAGTGGATTCATGGGTGCCGGGGGCTGGGGAGGGGCTGGCTGGCTGCCCGTGGGGCTGGGGATTCCTTTGGGGGTGATGGAATGTTGTGGAATTGGTGGGGATGGTTGCACAGCGCTGTGAGTGCGCTAATAACTCCGGGTGTACACTCAGAGTGGGTGATCTGTGTGGTATGCAGATTATATTTCAATAAAGCTGTTATTAAACGACCTAACTCAGACACCTGGGGTGTGGTCGGCCTCCTGGGTGTATGTCCGGTCCTGTCACATCTGGGGTGACCGGGCGGGGACTCTGCAGGGAGAGAAGGTTCAAGTTTCTGGCGTCCAAGAAGGCGGAGGGTGTCTATTTAATGCCATGTCCCTGCCCTCTGCCTGTTTATCCCTCCAGATATCCGTCTCTCTGCTGGTCCACTTTTCAGAGGAGGAGATAGTGGCAGGGTACGCCATGGTGGGGAGCAGGGACAGGCTGCTCCAGGCATGGGGACACCCCTGCCCCACTCGGTCCTGAGGCCAGAGACCCACCTACAGCCTGAAGACTCAAGGAGTCCCCTGAGCCATCAGAAAGGAATCCTGGCGCCTGGCAGGACTGGTTGTCCCTCTACAGAGCACCCCAAAGGGCCATTCAGCAGCGGCCTCACCCCGCGCTACTTACAGGTGCCGCCTGGGGCCGGGCATGGTGGCGCACACTTGTAATCCTAGTACTGGGGAGGCTGAGACAGGAGGATCGCAGGTTCAAGATTTGCAGTCTCAAGCCGGGCGTGGTGGCGCACGCTTGTCATCCCAGTACTTGGGAGGCTGAGACCTGAGGATCCGAGTTTGCGGCCAGCCTCAGCTACTTAGTGAGGCCCTCCACAACTTAGTGAGACCCTGTTTCAAAGTAAAGAAAAAAAATAGGACTGGGGGTGTAGCTCGGAGGTAGAATGCCCCTGGGTTCAATCCCTGGTACTGCAAAAAAAAAAAAAAAAAAAAAAAGATTTGCAGTCTCAGCAAATAGTGAGACTCTCATTAATCTAACAAGACCCTGTTTCAAAATAAAAATAAACCAGGCATGGTGGCACACGCCTGTAATCCCAGTACTTGGGAGGCTGAGACCAGAGGATCACAGATTTGAGGACAGCCTCAGCAAGTAGTGAGACTCTCATCAACCTAGTGAGACCCTGTTTCAAACATAAAAATAAAATAGGGCTGGGAGTGTAGCTCGGAGGTAGAATGCCCCCGGGTTCAATCCACAGTACCACACACACACAAAAAGTGTCAAGCCAGGCGTGGTGGTGCACCCTTGTAATTCCGGTACTTGGGAGGCTGAGACCAGAGGATCTGGATTCGCAGCCACCCTCAGCTACTTAGGTCCTCCGCAACTTAGTGAGACCCTGTTTCAAAATAAAAAATAAAAAATGGGGCTGGGGGTGGAGCTCAGAGGTAGAATGTCCCTGGGTTCAATCCCCAGTACCGCAAAAAAACAAAAACAAGTGTCACGCCTCGGGCCAGAAGTGCACACAACACTCTTGGGAGCAGGAACTGGGTTCCAGGCGTGTCCCCTGTGGGGCCCCATCGGGCCTCAGTTTCCCCGCCTGCCCAGGACTCCTCTGGGCTCTGAGTCGTGCTCCCTCTCAGAGCCCAGGACGTGGGCGGGCGGGTGAGGGTGATCGCCGGCGACTTTGCAGGGGTGGCCTGCGTGGGGTGAGGGTGTGGCTGTAAATGGGGTTCAGGCATGGGTGTGAACACGGCCACCCCATTCCTGCCACCTGCGACGTGCAGCCCTGACATGGGAGGGGCACCGGCTCAGTCGCCACCTCTCAGTCAGCCATCACCACTCCTCCCAGGGGCCACCGCCCACCTGACCAAACAGCCCGTGGCAGAGTCCCTCCCCACTGTCCAGCTGCCCCCCACCAGCCCCAGGTGCTGTCCCTCCACCCCACAGCACAGCCCCTGCCCCGCCTGGCTCTTAGGAAGTCCAGCCGGCCATGCCCAGTCCAGGGCCCGGCTGACATGGGCCGGCACATGGACCAGAACCTTCTGACATGTGACCCACTCTGACATCTATCTTTCTCTATCTCTCCCTGTTGCTGCCACTCTCTCTCACAATCTGTCTTGGTAGCTGTCTGACTTTCTACCTCCAAGATACACCCTTGGCCCTATTTTATTTTTATTTTTTGGTGGTACCGGGGATTGAACCCAAGGCCATTCTACCTCCGAGCTACACCCCCAGCCCTATTTTATTCTTTATTTTGAAACAGGGTCTCACTAAGTTGCAGAGGGCCTCACCAAGTTGCTGAGGCTAGCTGCGAACCTGCGATCCTCCTGTCTCGACCTCCCAAGTACTGAAATTACAAATGTGTGCCACCATGCCAGCTTTAATTGTGTTTGTGTGTGTGTGTGTGTGTGTGTGTGTGTGTGTGTGTGTGTGTGTTACAGAGGATTAAACCCAGGGCATTCTATCTTCGAGCTACACCCCCAGCCCTTTTTATACTTTTTGTTTTGAAACAGGATCTTGTTAGGTTGTTAAGTCTTGCTACTTAGTGAGGCTGTCCTCAAACCTGCAATCCTCCTGTCTCAGTCTCCTAAGTACTGGGTAGTACAGGTGTGTACCACCACGCACGTTATTTGTGTGTGTGTGTGTGTGTGCGTGTGTGTGTGTGTGTGTGTTCCTGGGGATTGAGCCCAGAGGAATTCTACCTCCAAGCTATACCCCCAGACCTATTTTATTTTTATTTTGAAACAAGAGTCTCGCTAGGTTGATGAGTCTGACTACTTGCTGAGGCTGTCCTGGAACCTGTGATCTTCCTGCCTCAGCCTCCCAAGTACTGGGATGACAGGCGTGCACCACCACGGCCGGCTCTCTCTGTTCCTTAGTCTCTCTTTGTCTCTACAGCTCTCCCATAGTCTCTGTCTTTATCTCTGCTTCTGTTTTTCCTGCAGCTGTCTCTCTTTTTTATCTTGTCTCTGTCTGTCTGTCTGTCTGTCTGTCTGTCTCTACCTCCCATCCTGCAGCCCGCACCCGCCTTCCCACAGGAGAGACAAACAAACGCTCGGGAGGCCACGCGCTGTCAAGAGCAGCCGCCCTCTGGCCCCGCCCCCATTCCTCTCCCGGGCGCCCATTGGCCTCGCGGCTCCCGGTTGGCCTCGCCCCCGTGACATCTGGTCCCACCCCCTGGCTCTCCATTGGCCCGCTCCCGGGCCGCGCCCGCCCACATGGCACTGGCCCCGCCCCGAGGCCACCCATTGGCTGGCGCGCGCCCCGCCCGGCCCGGGCGCCACCGCCGAGCCCCGGACGCGAGAGGCAAGCGCCGGCAGCGAGCGGAGCTGGCCATGCGCAGCCGCCTCTGGCTGGGCCTCGCCTGGCTACTGCTGGCGCGGGCGCCGGGCGCTGCGGGGACCCCGAGCGCGCCCCGGAAGCCGCGCAGCTACCCGCACCTGGAGGGTGACGTGCGCTGGCGGCGCCTCTTCTCCTCCACCCACTTCTTCCTGCGCGTGGACCCCGGCGGCCGAGTGCTGGGCACCCGCTGGCGCCACGGCCAGGACAGTGAGTGCACGGGGCGGCGGGGCCGCGACGGCGGAGGGCAGTGACAGCGTGGGCGGCAGGCATGATGACGCGTGCTCACACCAAGTCATCCTCCGTCTGCCTCAGTTTCCTCGGCTGTAAGACGGGGGGGGGCAACCCACTTGCTGCAGGAAGGCTCCTGGCTCCGCTGCACAGAGGTGTCGGTGGCATAGAGCTAAGGGTGGGGTCACTCGGTCTGTGTGTAGGTGGGAAACTGAGGCTTTGGGGAAGGGCTGTGCCCACCCAGTTGGGTCATGAGGTGGAGATCCAACTCTGGACTCCGGACACGAAAGTCAGGACCTGAGCTGGGGTTCCTTCTGTGTCTTCCCAGACACCCCATTTCACAGATGAAGAAACTGAGGCACAGAGAGGGAAATGAGCAGCCCAGGGTCCCATTAAGAGGGGGTGGCGGAACTGGGGCTCCAACAGTGCCCCAAAATTCCAGTCCCTCCCTCCTGCTGGGCTGTGGCCTCTGGGCTCTGCCCAGCAAACAGTAGGCACTCAATAAGTGTTTGTGGAATGTCTGCGGTGAGAAGAGAGGCCAGGGTGGAGAGGACGCCGGGGGAACTAGAAGCCAGCGGTCAGCTTCCTACAGCTCCGAGGTGTGGGCAGGGGAGCTGGGGAGGGGGCACGCTCCCGCTGGCAGCCTGAATCACCACCATCAGGGCGTGTAATCACCCCTGCCCTTCCCAGTGGCTTTCATCTGGGGCTCAGAGTCCCTCAGGCAGCACGCGACAAGGGCAATGACAGGGGACTGGTCAGGCAGGTCCACCCGTGGTAGCATGGCCAGGTGGAGTGGCCTCAGGCTGGGGCACTGACCTAGCTCTGCCGGGACGGTCACTACTTCTATTATTATTATTATTATTATTATTATTTTTTTGTGTGTGTGTGTGTGTGTGGTACTAGGGATTGAACCCAGGGGCATTCTACCTCCGAGCTATACCCCCAGCCCTATTTTTTATTCTTTATTTGGAAACAGGCCTCACTAAGTAGCTGAGGCTGGCCACGAACCTGCAATCCTCCTGTCTCAGCCTCCCAAGTACTGGGATGACAAGTGTGCGCCACCACGCCCGGCTGACGGTCACTACTTCTGAGCTTTGGTTGCCCCATCTGGATGGGGATGGGGCGGATGGATGATGGGGTGCTCTGTGTAAGCAGGGCTTGGGGCTCTTTTCTCCTTCCTTGATTAATTCAGTGGTTATTAATTGGGCACTTCTGGTATGCTGTGCTGGGCACAGAGACACAGTGGTGACCAAGACGGCCCATCCTCGTGGGGCTCCCAGTGTAGAGGGCCACATGGGGGCAGTGTACAGGAAGGGGGCCTGGAGGCCTCTCTGGGAGGTGTTAAACTGAGCCTTGAATGCTGAGCACAGGGGGAGCCATGTACCTAGCAGAGGAAACGGCAGGTGCAAAGGCCCTGGGTAAGGGTGAGTGACGGGGCAGTGTGGACCATGTGTGGCCACCACACGAATTGCAGGCCCCCAGGTCTAGAAAAAAAGGCCAGTGGGCAAGACCCGGACCTCACATGTAGCCCCATATCTTGGGTGCAGAGGCAGGAGGCTCCTCCCTGCCCCTCTGCAATGACAGGGGGCTGCGGCTTAGCAGGGCAGGGCTCACCCAGGAGGCCTGTCAATGGATGGATGGGGTCTACCACTCCCAGGCCTGTTTCTCACTGTGGGAAGTGCATGTGGTCAGCATTTCCCCACCCAGGGCAGGGAAAGCCTGGCATACAGTTGGCGCTCAAGCACATTAGCAGTTATCTTTGACCCGGGTGTGCTGCCTGTGAACACCCAGCGTCCCCTCTCCAGGCTGCAGGCCTGTTGCCTGAAGCCCCATCTCTCTGCAAACGCACAGTTTGGGCCAGAGGTAGAATGCGGGGTGCAGGAGCCGCAGGCCAGCGGTGTGGTTCTCCGGGGTACTGGTGACCTCTGCTATCAGCAGCTGGCTGGGGGCTTCTCCCACCTCCATCCGGGTCCTCCAGGCTGGACCCACTGAGCTCCCCACCCCCACCCCGTGTGCCTGGGCCTGTTCTCCAGCTTGCATGCTCTGACCTAGCAGGACCCTCAGCCGCTCCAAGATACACCATGGCTCCCCAGGGCTCCCGTGGCTCTCGCCTCCAGCACTCCCCCTCCGCTGTGAGGGTCTCTGCCACAGCCACCCCCCATGTCCTGGGAAGCTCTGGGGTGTGTCCTGGTCCCAAGGGTCCTGCACAAGGGAGGGGAAGGCGGGAGCTGGCCATGGCCCTGATGCGTCCCTCCGCATAGGTGTCGTGGAGATCCGCTCCGTCCGTGTGGGCACCGTGGTCATCAGGACCGTGTACTCGGGCTTCTATGTGGCCATGAACCGCAGGGGCCACCTCTACGGGTCGGTGAGTACCGGGCGTGCAGGGTGGCGGGTGGCGGGTGGGTGTCCTCCAGCCTCACGCGCCCGCCCCGCAGCGGGTCTACACCGTGGACTGCAGGTTCCAGGAGCGCATCGAGGAGAACGGCTATAACACCTACGCCTCGCACCGCTGGCGCCACCGGGGCCGGCCCATGTTCCTGGCGCTGGATGGACGGGGTGCCCCCCGGCGAGGTGGCCGGACGCGGCGGCACCACCTGTCCACTCACTTCCTGCCCGTTCTGGTCTCCTGAGGCCCCACGAGCACCTGCCACCGGACTCAGGGGGGCGGGCTGGACAGAGGGCCCACAGGATGCCTGAGCCAGGCGGCGAGGGGCCCTGGGCCGGAGGGCCACACCTGACCGCCCATCTGCCCCACTTGTTCTCCTCCTAAGTTTTTAGGGGGTGCCTGCTGTATGCCAGGCACTGGGGACACAGTGGGGTCCATGGCAGGCAAGGCCTGGTCCCCAGGGAGCCCCACGTGGGGGAGGCCGAAGGTGAGCGGTACCCGTGTCCAGAGCAAGGGGCGAGGACCCAGCCCAGTACTTGCCGGGCTGAAGGACATGGTGTGCCGCTGTCAGGTCCGGGCAGGGCTCCGGGCACGGTCACCGCAAAGGCAAAGATTTGGAGGTGGGGACGCTGGGGCAGTGAGGACGGGAAGGGCCAACTTGCCGAAAGCAGTGTGCAGGGGCCGGGGGACAGTGGGGACGGCGACACAGACGCATCACCCCGTGTGGTCACCATAATAGAGTGTCCATGTCCCGATCCCAAGCCTAAGGCCGTGTCACCTCACAGGGACAAAGGGGACTCTGCAGATGGGATAAGTGAAGGACCCTGAGATGTGGGATCATCCTGGGTCGTGTGGGGCCCAATGTCACCATGGGTCCTCATGAGAGAGGCAGGGGGTCAGAGACGCTGCGCTGCGGCCCTGAAGATGACGAAGGGGCCGCGAGCCGAGGGCTTTGGCGCCTCCAGGACGCAGACTCTCCGAGCCTCCGGGGGGGACCGGCCCTGCCGCACCTGGACTGAGCCCAGCAAGGCCTGCGTCAGACTAGACCCCAGAACTCTCAGATAATAAATGTTTTAGGCCATCAGATGCGGCAGATATGTCACAGCAGGACACACGCACAGTGCCTGACGTTCTAATGGCGCCATCTTCGCAGAGCCCCAGCTCTTGGGGGGCGAGTGGGGGCTGGGTAGGAGCAGGTCTGTGGCAGGGCGAGGGGCTGCGTGCCAGCGTCCTGCAGGGACTGGCCCTCCAACCACACACCTAAAGGCCCTCTGCTCCCAACCCACCCTGCAGAGGCGCGCTCCCCTCCTGGCCGGACGTGGCCCGTTTCCCCCAGGCCGGCAGCTCTGGATGCTCGGAGTCGAGCCTCATCTCCCCGTTTTCCACTGGAGCCGGCCTGGCTGCGGGTTGCGCTCCACAGCAGGGCTGAGGGCAGCCGGTGGCCTGCCTGGGTCTGCACCAGCGTCTGGCGGGAAACGACACGCACTGGTTCTCGGTTCTGAGGTCCGAAGTCCTAGAGCGAGGACGGTCCGAGACAGCTGCTCCATCCTGGGGTCCTTAACCTCGCGTGCGAGTCCTGCTGAACTTGCAGGCTCTGGGGTTGAGATGTGGCCTTCTGTGGGGCCATTCCAGGCACGGCCAGAATCATTGAGGTCGCGGTTGCTTCCCTGCTCTGCGACATTCTCGGGGCACCTACCGGGATGTCCACCATGGTGCCGTTTCTGATACAGAAGTCGAGGACCACCTGGTGCTACTGTCGGGGTCGGGCGGGGTGAGGACGCGGTGTGGAGACTGTGTGGTGTGGACCCTTGTAAAGGCGGGGCCGGGCCGGGGCCTGTGCCCTCTACCCAAGCAGCAGGCAAGGGGCCCCTCCACTCCCCACCCACACCTGTGGGACCAGGGCCTCGGGGTCGTCCAACTCCAGCAACAGACCAACAACCCCGTGCCCGCCCAGCCTGGCCCAGGGCAGAAAGGCCGGGACCACCCGGTCGGCTTCACCCACCGCTGCCCCGGGCAGCGCGCTCCACAGCCCCGCTGGTGACCTGGTGTGGCGAGCGTCCAAGCGAGGGCCCCGTGAGCGGGGCTGGCCTTGCTAGACAGCCTGGCATGTTTGCCTCTGGTGACCGAATCCTGCCATCCAGTGCCACTGTGCCTTCTTCCTGAGTATCCATTCTGGACTGTCGCAACTTGGGCCTGTGGCCATGGCAGGGGCAGCCCCTGGGCGTCCCCCCACGGAGGCATGAACCCCAGAGGCCGGGCCGCCCCGGCCCCAGCGAGCCGCCACGCTGTCCTCACCCTGGGCATGGTGGCGCGGAAGGAAAACGCCAAGCACCAGCTCCTCTTTTCAAGTAGGTGTATTTTAAATAGCTTTCAAGATACACATATTTTTCCCTTTAAAAAAACGTCTGTCAGAGCAGTTTTGTTCTCGGTTCTGCCGTCACCCTCATGGTCCCGAGGCCGGAGCTTGCTGTGCGGTCCCAGGCCCTGCAGCCCGTCCCGGCGGCAGCATGGCCCTGGTGGGGTGGCTCCACCCGGCCTCTCCACAGATCATGCGTGGCCGCGTGTGAGCGAAAACGTCCATTTATTTCAAAGCAGTAATAATTTAAAATCATAAAAACCTTTCCGCCGTTGAACATTTGGAGGGTGAGGTTAGAGACGGGGCAGGAAGCTGGCGCCCTGCAGGGGACGTGGGGCCCACGCCCCCTCCGTGCTGGGAGCAGCCAGGGTACAGACGTCCCTCGGGGGCCACGTGGCCAGGGCTGGGCTGAGCTCTGGTCGCCTGGAGGGCCAGGTCCCCAAGTGTGGCACACACACAGCCTGAGGCCTGCCGGGTGCTGCCCGGCGACCGCGGGCGGCAGCACCTCTAGTCCGCGGGCCGGCGGGTGGGAAGGGCGGGAGCGCTCCCGGCGGCCTGTGGCGCGGGTGGCCGGCCAGGACTCAGGAGTTGCTTGTGGCGTTCTCGTTGCTGGGTGAGTTGGAAGAGGAGGAGGATGAGGAGGAGGAGAAGCTGACCCCAGTCAGGCCCGGGGGGTTGGTGGCCGTGTTCTGTCCTGTGAGGCTCTTGCGGCAGACGGGGCAGCTGTCGTGCTTTGTGGGGACAGAGGGATGGAGGGAGGGCGGGTTAGCGCCGGCGCGAGGGGAGGCGCACAGGGGAGGCACATGGTGGCGGTGGCAGCGGGCGGACTCACCTGCTCTAGCCAGGGCACGATGCAGCCGTCGTGGAACAGGTGGTTACAGGGCAGCTGCCGCACGCTCTCGCCCAGCGCGTAGTCGTCCTTGCACACGGGACACTCGAGCCCGGAGCCTGGGGGGCGGGGGCAAGGTGAGGTGGGCCCTGGCTCCCTCCAGGCCCGCTCACCCGCTCCGGTGTCCCCACACGGAGGAGCGTCCCAGAGCGGAGCCGTACCTACGTGCTCCTCGGTGACGGGCACAGTGGGGAGGGCCTGGATCTTCTCCTTGTCTGCGGGTGGGGGGCCGGTGTTTTCAAACTGGTTGAGGAGCTGAAAGACAAGAGGCGACAGTGCCGGGAGCCCCTGGGATGGGCTCGCCGCGGCGCGAGGCTGCGGGCCCAGAGAGCAGGCTGAGGGGCTGGGGCTCTGGGCGCCCCGTGTGGCACTGCCCGTCCTCGCCACCAGTCAGCATGCCCGAGCCAGGCGAGGGGGCTGCCTCCACCCTCAGGAGTGCGGGTGGGCAGAGGGGAAGAGGGAGTGTGGCCACCGGGGCAGATTTACTACCACCTTCCAGGGGACATCAGAAAAAGATTGGCGAGACTTAGAACAGGCACAGGCGAGCCAGGGGCCTCCAGGCTCCCGCCCCGATGCTGGGCACGGCCTTCCTGTACCTGCGTGATGATGGCGTCCAGGCCGTTGGCCCCCCAGGCGTAGTCCATTGGGTTGGAGTGCAGGACGCCCCTGGGGGCGAGAGGCCAGGTCAGGAGGCCAGGGGCGGGCAGGGGCGGGGCGCCCCACCCGCTACTCACCAGGGGCCCAGGCCCAGGTTGGGGATGGTGGCGGGGGTGATGATGCCGTTGACCAGCTGCTGGATGATTCTGCGAGAGAGCGAGGGCGGGTCACAGGGGCCGCGGGCGGACAGGGCCAGGCGCATGCCCCCTTCCCTGCGAGCAGTGCGTGGTCCAGGGGTTGGCACTTGCCCAGCACGCACGAGGCCCCGGGCTCCATCCCCAGCACCGCAAGAAGAAAAAAAAAAAATGAATGCAGCGTCGCATCCCTGTGACCCAGCTCCGGCAGGATGACGGCCAGCGGGAACAGGCAGTCACCTAGCCCAGTGGCCCGCACATCCCGGGGCAGGGCTCCGCCAACCGTGGGGTTGCAGCTCCGGGTGGAGTGAGGACAACCGGGCTGCCGGATGGGGCTGTCAGAGCGGCCACATGGTCAGCTCTGGAACCGCGGACCCCTGCAGGCAGCAAGCCAGGCTTACGAGAGCCTGGAAATAACCCGGGTCTCAGGGGACGCGCGCCCACGCCATGTCTGAACACTGCTACTGCGCAGGCCCTCCGGCCACCCCCGGGCCCCCTCACCCTTCCAGCGTGGGGACGCCTTCGTGCCGGCCGGTGGCCCGCCTGGCAGTGAGGCGGGCTCGGGGCTGCCGGGCGCCATACCGGTGCCGGGACTGGTGCTCTCTCTCCCGCCGGCTCTCAGGGTCCCTGCTGTCATCAGCCTGCGCCCCAGGAGGGAACGTGGGGATCTCGAAGCTGTCATCAAAGATGCCGAAAGCGAACTGTCCATAGCCCTGGGGCAGCGTGAACAGGTGCTGGTCCACGTTCTGCAGAGAAGGGAGCCCGCCTGAGCCTGTGTGGTCAGCTGGGGCACCGGGCAGAGGCGAGCTCAGCAAGACGGGCGGAGGCCAGGGATCCTGGACCAGACCCGCAGGTGGGAGGCAGGTGGGGTGAGAGGCCGCACGTTCCTCCCAGAACCCCTGAACCCAGTTGGGCAGCCCCTGCTGGCCACCCTTGCCTCGACCTCTGCGGGGACCCCGGCTCCCTGGCATGCACCTTCTGCAGGCCGGCCCATCCCATCACGGGGGCTCTGTGAGGTGGGGGGCTCACCCCGCAGGCAGTACCTAGGCTGGTCTCACAAGGCATGGATGTGGGTCAGGCAAATGGGGGGACACAAGAGGGGGTACCCAGGTGGCTGGGGAAGGGGCAGTGGTTGAAGGGAGGCAAAAGCCCTGTGTGGGCTGGGCCCGGGGCGAGCACAGACCTGGGAAGGGGGGGCAGGGGCCCGACGCACCTCGAATGGCTGCCGGCTCTGGTCGGCGGGGGCCGTGGAGGGAGCGGACCCGTTCTCTGAATTCCTGGGGGAGATGGATGGTGTCTGTCAGCGGCAGCCGAAGGCCCCCACGCTGGGACACAACCATCCCTGCAGCCCACCCCTGGCCCTGAGTGCCGGGCAGTAGAAATGGCAGCACCAGAGATGCCCACAGCCTCCCTCGGCCTCGGCTGTGTGGCCGCGCCAGCTCCGTGCCACGCCCGCCTGTGCTGCCTCCATGGCCAACGCGAGTGTCCGTGTTGGTGCAGTCCCCACTGCAGTCCCGGGCACAGGACCGAGTGCCTCGAGACTGGCGTCCCCGCCATGGGCAGGAGAGTGACCCCAAAGCCACTGGCCCTGCGCCTGGCCCTCCCCGCTGCTGCCCACTTGCTCCTCCAGCCGCACACCACCAGCTGTGCTACCTGGTCTCTTCCGGGAGCTCCTCGATGAACCCCGACTCACACCTGGGGCAGATGTAATCCTGAGGTAGAGAGGAGGGGACGAGGTCACCGTGACAGCTGCCCACCTGCAAAACCTCCCCCTGCTCGGAGGTCTCTGCCAGCCTTCACGCAGAGACCACCTCCCTCCACGGCCTTGACGATTCCAGCCACCGCACCAGGTCCCCTTGCGGGCGAGGCCAGTTCCCTCCAGGTGGTCTCCCTGACCCGCGCGTGTCCCATAGTGACAGAAGTCATGGGGCCTCACGTAAGAGGGGCACTCAGACACAGGACTGTCGTGGACATCTGCAGTGGCATCTAGGACACTGGCAGCTTGGGTGACCGGCCTGTTGCCCTGGAGCCAAGGACAATGTTACGACGTCCCCGGGAGAAAAGTCAAGACCCTGCCCCAGGGACAGCAGGTGCGTGAGCCCTAGAACTAGGCTCATGTTCCCCGAGACACGTGCTTGGCGGGGACCACACCATCAGGTGTGCAGGGCAGGGCACAGACAGTCCACAGGCACCGCTGGGGACGTGGCACAGCGCAGGGCGCTCAAAGGCCAGTGGGCCAAGGGTCAGCCCAGGGCCCTGGGGCTGCCAATTCCAGGACTGTTTGGTCCGGGGCAGATGTGTGGACCAGCCATGGCCCGCCCTCCAGGGAGCCATGCTGCTGTGAGGTGGCTACAGCGTCACCTGCTGACTTCCGGGGAAGGCCCAAGAGCCCCAGGCACACACGGCCCCTCACCTGCGCCTGCCACTGCCAGGGAGGGAGGGAGGTCCTCACCAAGACAACCCGTGCTGACTGGAGAGGACGGGCAAGCCGGATGAGGGGCTCGGGGCCAGGATACGTAAAGAGTACTTACGATTCAATAACCCACAAACAGCCCAATTAAGAAACGGGCCCGAAGCCGGGCATGGTGGCACACGCTTGTAATCCCAGTACTTGGGAGGCTGAGATAGGAGGATCGCAGGTTCAAAGCCAGCCTCGGCAACTTAGTAAGGCCCTCCACAACCTAGTGAGACTCTGTTTCCAAATAAGATGTGAAATCAGGCCGGGGGTGCAGCTTGGAGGTAGAATGCCTCTGGGTTCAATCCCCAGTACAAAAAAAAATGGGCACAAGACCTGTCCACGCTCTGCAGGTGGCACACAAGTCACAGGGGAGCCCACTCTCCCTCTGAGGACTTGGCCACCACCAGAGCGAGTGTGCACCACACAGGCACTCAGCCTTGCGCTGGCTCACGGGCCCTGCCCACTAGGGCCCTTGGCCGAGTGAATCTCCCTTCCCAGCCGGCGAGGACTGCTCACCACTGGTGGCCCAGGCAGCCTGTGGGTGCCCACCCCCAGGGTCCCCATGCCACCCTGACTGCACCCCTCTTGCATGTTGCCATTTCCTACCGGGCCCCAGAGCCCATCTCAGTGCAGGCGTAGCTCCAGTGCCTCCCCATAACCTGCACCGTCAGCTCCCAAGCCAGGGTCTGCCTCCCGCTGTCCCCTCCATCCCAGCTGTCCCTGCCTGCAGCAGCTGAGGGACCTGGTCAGAGGCAGCTTGTGTCCCAGCCCCACATGGCCCTATCCCCGGTGGAACCCTTCAGGCCCTGCACACACAGGCTTGCCACTGCCCACGTCCCCGCAGCCGCACCAGCTGAGCACTGTCCTCACTGCTGGAGTGTCCTCCCCCAGGTGTCCATCCGGTCACCCCTCTGCAGAAGCCATGTTCAGAGGTCACCTCTGCAGAACTGCCCCGACCAGCCCAGTGGCTCGGCAGCTTCTGTTCCTCATGAGGACCTGTCAGACGGTGGCTCCTCCCCTCATGATGGAGGGGGCGGGCCCAGCACAGCCCCATGCGCACACACCTCCCATGGTGGGGGGGGGACCGCAAAGTCCCTGGGACATCCAGCATCCTTTATTTGGGTGACCTTTTGCACAATATATATACTGAGGTCTGTAGCCAGCATGCATAGGAAAGTCGGGGAAACTGAGACCTGAGCTGGAGAGAAGCTGGCTTCAAATGAACACCTGCTACAGCGAGTCCCTCTGTGGGCCGCAGAGCCCTGGGGAGCTGCGTGGGGGAGGCCTGCGCCCCGGCTCCGGCCATGCCCTTCTGAGGATGTCCCAACCTTCTCGGCTGAGCGGGCCGAGGCATGGATAGAGGTGGACCCCACCCCCCTGCCCACAGCCCGGGAGTGCACGTGCTGCTCCCCGTGTCTGCACCTCCTCTGTCCCTCAGAGGCCCGAGCCCTGTAGGGAGAAGGCGGGCTCCTGATGCCGCTGCCTGGACAACAGGAGAGCGAAGCTGTTGCTGAGGCCCGCCGCCTGCCAGCCACCACACGTGGGACACCTGGCGAGACGGCGCCCACAGCACACATGTCCCAGCAGGCACTTCAACCTACTCGCACCTAACTCCACCTTCCTAGCTTTTCCAGGCTGGTCCAATACCACGGACAGGGCCCAGGGCGAATTCCCTGTCCTAGGCCCAAGCAGGAAGGTGCTAATGTGGGTAGAGTCCTGAGTAGGAAGAAGTTCAGCCCACAGCCGCCCTCAGCAACCCGTCCACACCCCGGGCATCCCTGGGACCCAGTCCTACCCCAGCTGCTGTGCTCACAGCCACTGGGAGCCGCTCTGACCTAGCCTCCCCAGGGCCCCGGGCAGACACGTGAAGAGGGGCAGGCCGGCACTGTCACAGTACCTAGCACAACAGCACCGGGCAAGCCAGTGCTAGAGGGGAGATGCACCCGGGGCAGAGTATGTGGGGGGAGAGTCGGAGCAGATGGCTCAGGGAGACCTCCAGAACCCAGGGGACATCATGACAACAGCAGCCATCACCCGCATTGCCCCGTGGCTAATGCTGGCCTCCTTTCCCCACCCCCACCTTCCGAGGCAGGTGCCCAGTTGCTTTCCTGTCAAGAGGGTGCCAGTGCCACCTCGAGAAGGGCGGCGAGGGGTAAGGACAGCGCCCATGCTGGTGGCAGGCACAGGCAGCAGCCTATTCTGGTGGGGCTGCCCGGCTTGCGGTCACCTCTCCTGGGGCAGGTGCCAGGTGGCACTGCGGGCCCCGAGAATAAATGTGCAAGCAGCCCCTCCACCTGGGATCGGCCGCGGGGCACTGTGAGCGAGTCCAGCCGAAGATGCCAGCTGGGCAGATGCCATCCACGGGGTGCTCCACGTGCGCGCCCCGCACATCACACCACCTGGACCGGCCGTCCCAGGAGGATCGAGTCCGGGCCTGTGAGCCTCCAGCTCCAGCCAGCCCGTCTGGTTCCTGCTCCCACATGCCCCTCCAGCTAAGCTGACCTTCCCTGGCTCCCAGACGCTCTGCCGTTGCCCCTCACTGGGCACCACCACCTGCTGAGTCCCAACCGAGCAAGGCTCCGTGCTGACGCTGCTGTCACAGACAGGCAAGTCACCGGGTGAGACCACCAGGTGCTGGCCACCTGCACACACACCCTGGACTGCGACTGGTGCGGCTGGGACCATCAAGGTTATCTGAGCAGTGGCACGGCTGGTGGGGCTTGGGCTGGCCCAGAGCCTAGGGTGGCAACAGGGCAGTCCCACCGAAGTCCCTGGGGACGGGCGCCTTTGTGACAGCAGCCAGCTCTTGCCATCCTCGGAAGTCTGCATTTCACAAAAACCAGACAGGCGACTGAGCAGCAGCTGCGCCACCACCGACTACACCGTGGGCAGGCCCTCTCTTGGGGTGCCAGTGGCGGGCTGGGGCTTTCCCGCTGAAAGCACCAGGTGTGGCATCCCAGCATGCAGCAGTTCTGCCAGTCAGCCTGCGGCTGCTGAGTCCCGCTCTGAGCCCACAGGCAGGTGCCCTCAGCACCAGTCATGAGGCCCTGCCCCGCACCCCCTCCCGCCATTACTTGCTCTTATGAAATTTACCAACGTCTGTGATCAAACATTTGTCACTCCCTGGCCAGCCTATAAACCCTGTCAGGGCAAAGATTACACTGAATCGCTGTGACTAGAGAAATATCCTCACCAGGCTCGGCGACAGTAGGAGGTGGTCACGGTCCCCCTTGTCCAAGGCCACAAGGTCAAGAACTGGCCACACCACACAGCACTGTGCTGGCCCCAAGGAGGAAGTCCAAAAAGAGCGAGGCACACGACCGGGTCAGGACAGTTTTGCGTGCTGCTGGGCAGCCGGCCCCTCCAGAGCCACAACCCAGTTACCTAGGGCCTGTCCTGGGACTCACACCAGGACAGCAAGGGGCTGCACTGCCACCAATCCAGGCTGGTATGCTGCCAGGCCACAGGCCTGCCTGCCATGGACTAGAAAGTCAGAAACGCCGGGGCACAGGAAGCCCAGGGGCAGGAGCGAGACTGCAGGAAGCTGAGGTGGAGGAGAGGAGACTCACAGCTCCCCAGGTCTGCACCACACCCACAGATTCCATTCTGTCTCTCCCTCCTCCTGGGAGGGGGTGAGCCCCTGGCCTCCGGAAGCCACACTGCCTGCTCTCCCCTCCAACCCAACTCCAGCCTTCTCTGCTGGAGAACCCGCCAGGCTCCTCCTCCTGGGTCCCTCCTCCCAGGGCTCATCAGCAGAGCCCAATACCACCCAGGAGGCAACACGCAAACCTCACGACCAGTCCCTTTCCCCATCACAGGCTCCAGATACCCCTCCACCTCCCTCTGCCCCTCCCGTTGAGCTGGCAGAGGGGCTGATGTCAGGACCACATCCCACTTCTCTGCAGAGCCACCGCAGACTTGTTTTCCCATCCGAAAAGGAGGGAGGTGGACTAAATCTCCACCTTCAGTACCAGCCTGGGAAGGGGGAACACGGGTTGAAAATAGAAATGGCGGGCCCACTCCAGACCCACAAACTCAGACCCCCGGAGACCTGGCCGGGAGGACAGTGTCTCTCGAGAGCAGCACACCACCCCCGCCCCGCGCGCGCAGGTGATCCCAAGCCAGCCTGAGAAACCCTGGCCCAAAGGAGCAGGAAGCGCTCCTGGAACATCCAGGCAGGGCCCCTTGGGTGAGGAAAATGGCTTCAGCCAGCTGGAGGAGGGCGGGCAGCCCACCCCAGCGCCCAGCAGCGTTCTCTCCGGGACCCTTGGCGCCCGGGCCCAAGGCAAATCCGGTCACAAACACCTGCCACCAGCAGCTGAGAGACTCCGAGACAGCTCCTGGAGCGCGGGGCCTCGGCCTGCCGGGCCCTGAAAGGACAGCGGCGCCGGGGCCCCCACGGCCGCGGCGGGGCCACGAGGCCAGCGCGATGGGGCGCGCCCCCGCAGCCTGGCCACGCGCTCGGCGAACGTCCCCCGGCGCTGCTGTGGGGTCTGGCTCCCCACGGCTCGCCAACCAGGGCCCCGGGGACAGAGGCCGGGGCGCCCCTCCTTGCGGCGCGCCCCGCAGCGCTCGGCCTCCCGGGGCCTCCGTGACGCCCGCAGAGCCGCGCTCAATGGACCCGGGGGCCCGACCCAGGTCGCCCCAGGTTTCTGCGGCGGGCTTGGGGGTCTCCCGCGCCCCCCAAGGGTCTCGATGTCTCGCACCCGCAGCAAGAGCTCAGGCAGCACTGCTCGAGCCCCCGCGGAGAGCCCCTGCGCCGCCGCTGCCTGGCCTCAGTTTCCCCGCCGCCCCCACCCGGCCGCGGCCTGGCCAGGCCTGCGCGCACAGGCCCGCCGCCCGCCGGGTCCTCACCGGCAGGCGCGGCACGATCTCGACCGAGCAGCAGTGGCAGAAGTACCGTCCGGGCTGCGGCGACGCCTCGGCCATGGCCACCGCCGCCTCCGCGCCGCCCGCCCCCCGCGCGGCGCCCGCCGCCGGCCGTTTGCTGCTCCCTCGCCGGCCGACGCGCCCGCGCACGCTCACGCACGGCACGCACACTCACGCACGGCACGCACAGCGTGGGATGCGCGAGCGGCACGGAAAACACGCGCGGTGGATGGGGGCGCGGGCGACGGTGGCCGCTGAGGGGCAAACTAGAGTCGGCCGTCAACCAGTGGGCAGAGCCAGGCTTGGAGGTGTCGGAAGCGAAGGCGGGCCTACGGGGGGCGTGGCGGAGTCTCCTTGGCAACCTGGATTGGGGCGGGGCCGGGGGGGGGGGGTGGGGGTCTGGGGGCGGGGATTGCGTGGGGCGGGGCCAAGTCTCCTTGGCAACCTGGATTGGGGCGGGGCCCTGCGGAGGCTGTTAAGCCCAGGGGCGGGGACTGTGCGGGGCGGAGCCGAGTCTCCTTGGCAACCCGGATGTGGCGTGGGCGGGGCCTACGCGGCCCGCCTCTTCCCTCACCTGCGGAGCTCCTGGTCTCCCCTGCACTTGTTCCTCAGCCCAGCTGTCCCCGCGGTGCCCAGGACTCGCCGGCGCGCACTCTCCTCACTGC
>PVJS01030909.1:0-23778 GCA_004027185.1 Glis glis | reverse complement strand
AAAAAAAAAAAAAAAAAAAAAAAAAAGGGTCAAGTGGGCAAGGAAGCACACACCTATAATTCCAGCAACCTGGAATTCACAATTAATTTAGAATTGTCCTATGATGAACAGAAAGTTCAATAGATTGTTGAAGCTAAATGATGAGTAATGGGGAATTCATTATAAAGGGCACAGGGATATATATGTTTTCTCTACTTTTTTTAGAATATCCATATTAAAAAGTTTTAAAAAATGTTCATATAGTATCATTTCTATTTAAAGTAATTTTTTAAAACAGAAAGTAGGCAAATATAATGTACTTAAACTATTCTAAATATGAAAGTAGTAAACAAACAAAATCCCCAACAAAACTATACCTCTATCTACAGTTTGTTGTTTAAGGAGGTTGTTTTGACAGAACCTGTTAACATTTTGGAAGCATTGAGAGTCACTGTTTCTTTATAAGATACAGAACAAATAACAACTTCCCAGCAACTTAAGAGATTCAGGCAACAACATTTTATACTTGATAAATCAAAATAAATGATTAATTTTTTTCATTTATTTAAAACATAATAAAATAAGTACATTCTTGAAAACAGAATTTACTTGGAAAATAGGGATAACTCACAGGTGTTCCTGGTGCTACTCGGGACACAATTACAGGCATCTTCTGATCATACCCTCCCTTGGAAAGAGAACAAGTGAATGGGTTAATTATAAAAATAAGATCTTCATGGAAAAGCCAAGCACAACATAAATTCCAGATTACCTTTACATTGAATCCAAACCTTCCATTTTCATCAGGTTTCATTTTGATTAGAACAAGATTATCATTTGGAATACCACCATTAGGCTTGAAAAGAAAAAAATAAATAACATATAATTTTCTGCATTTATAATCTTCTTGATTCACATAAAGTGTGCTTTTTGTTTGCTTATATTATCTACAGTCCATAAAAATCATAATTCTAATTGAAATGTTAGTTCAGTAATGTACATTTCTTTGACTACTTTCTGTCTCTATTTCCTTTAATTCCATCTTACTAGCCAGGTTTCCATCTCTACCACAGCTATTAATTAAGGACACCAATGATTTTCACACTTCTTGGTTCTTACATCACTTGACTTAAGCTGTAGCATTTAATGAAGTTGGTCGTTACGCTGTGACTTTCTTCACACCAGCTAGTTGCCTACTCTGCATTCTGCTTTTCTGTCTTCATCTGCTCAGTCTCCTTTGCGGGTTTCTTTTAGCTTCCTTACATTTTTACAATTTGGAGGACTAAAGGCTCAGTTTCTAAAATCTATTTAGATTTCTACATAAACGTTCTTGGTGATTTCTGTTTTGTGGTTTTAAATACCATCTACATGCTATTAACTACCAATGTTCTAACTCTAGCTCAGACCTCTCCCTTCAAGTTCAGAATCATATATCCAACTGTCTTCCTCTCCAAATAGATTCCTCACAGGCATTTCAAACTTAACATGTCACAAACTGAGCTCCTTATATTCTAACTGTATCTGCTCCATCTGTAGCCTTTCACATCTCAGTAAATGCCAACTTTTCATCCTTATAGCTCTTCAGGCTAAAAACACTGGTGTTATCCTTGATTCTCTCTCTGTAGTACTCCACATCTGATCCATCAGCATTTCATGTTAGCTTTACTTAAAAATATATCCAGAATACAGTCATCTCACTTCTTGTATGCCCATAGGTCTGGCCCAAATCACCATTACTTGCTGGGAATACTGCAATACCCCACAACCAGTATATCCTGCGTCTGCCCTGCCTTCAGTCTACTGTCAGTACAATAGCCAAAGTGATATTACTACAATTTAAGCAACATTATGTTACTTCTCTCTTCAGATATGTTCGTTTGCTTCCTATCTCAGGGTTAAGACATAAAATCATTATAATAGAAGACTTTTCGGATCTAGCCTGTCACTTCCTCATTTGCTCATTTTCCTAGAGTCACAACGAGTCCCTTGGTGTCCCCTGACTATGTAAGTCATATTCCTGCTGCTACAGTTTCAATGTTCAAAGTTCATGTGCTGGCAAGTGAATCCCTAAATTCATATATTAATGGTATTTGGAGTTGGAACCTTTGGGAGGAAACTAGGATCAGATGAGATCATGAGGGTGAGGGCCCCATTATGGTAGTAGTGACTTTACAAGATGAGGAAGAGACTGGAGCTAGCACACCTGCTCTGTCTTGCCATGTGTTGCCCTCCATCATGCTGCATGATGTAACAAA
Organism: Glis glis; assembly: GCA_004027185.1. Lineage (NCBI taxonomy): Eukaryota > Metazoa > Chordata > Mammalia > Rodentia > Gliridae > Glis > Glis glis. Next base: position 21,544 of record PVJS01030909.1, on the reverse strand, counting down.
AAGGCCCTTACCAGATGCCAGTACCATGACTCATGAGCTAAATAAACCTCTTTTGTTTATAAATTACCCAGTCTGTATATTCAGTGATAGCAACAGAAAACAGAATAAGACCCTGTCTTCGTCCCTTAGCTCACCGGCTCTTCCACTAGATATGTATGTACCTTTTCACTAAGTTCACACCTACCTCACACTATCTAAAACTACAATACTATTTCTGCAAATTCCTTAAATCCCCTTTCTCCTCTCTAGCATTTATACAAATATGCTATATATATTTAAATTATTATTATTATTATTATTATTATTATTGTTACTATTATTTTGTGGACCTGGGGATTGAACTCAGAGGCAATCCCCCTGCCCTTTTAAAAATATTTTAATTTTGAAATAGGGTCTCACTATGTTACTGTGCACTGGCCTCAAATATGGGACCCTCCTGCTTCAGCTTCCCAAGTATTAGGAGAACAGATGTGCGCCACCACACCACCTTATTTATTATTTATCCTCAGAATATAAGTTCCTTGAAGGCAGCAATTTATTTCTTTTCTACTTTATTTGCTCATATCCCAAGAGCCTATAACAATGCACAGCACACAGGAGGTACTCAATAAATACCTTCTGAATGTAGAAATAGGCTAGACTGTAAATTATATAGTAGCAGGGGCCATGTCTTATTTGCCTTTATATACTCACTACCATCAAAGTGCCTAGCACTCAGCAAGGGCTCAATAACTATGAATGAATGAATGATACATAAGTCTCCACGCAGCTAGTACTAGAGTTTTCATTCATTTTTGGTAAGGATTCTGATATCTTTTTGACATATTGACAGTAGAAGTACCAAGTGTGGGAGAATAAAATATTATTATTTTGTGGAACTGGGGATTGAGCCCGGGGAATTCTGCTTCTGAGCTACACCTCTAGCCCTTTTATTAAATATTTTTTAAAATTTTGAAACAGCATCTCACAAAGTTACTGTACACTGGCCTCAAACCTGGGATCCTCCTCTGATTCTTTTTTTTCGGTACTGGGGATTGAACCCAGGGGCATTCGACGTCCAAGCTACACCCCCAGACCTATTTTTTTATTCTTTATTTTGAAACAGGGTCTCATTAAGTTGAGGAGGGCCTCACTAAGTAGCTGAGACTAGTTGCGAACCCGGATCCTCTGGTTTCAGCCTCCCAAGTACTGGGATTACAAGCGTGCGCCACCACTCCCGGCCTCCTCTGATTTTCAATTACAGGTCATGAGAGAAGCTACAGGTGGAAACAATGTGAGGGCAATGAGCACAGTGGCCACCAGAGGTTTTCAGCACCGTGTGCTAATAGCTGCTGTGGACCTTCTGCTCTTCACATCATGTTTCATTCCCTGATGTCTTTTTTAGTTTTCTGAAACAAACCTATGTTTGTATTTGTTTTAAGCATATTCTCTGAGGCAAAAGTACTAGAATAATTCATAAATTATTTTGTAAAACAGAGTGATCATATAGTCCAGAAACCTGTACTCAAATTCAAGTTTGATAAAAATGATAAAGTCTCTGCACTAAGGAATTATATAATAAAATTAGTGGTATTTAATACATTATTAGCATTTATTCTAGTAGTGTAGGTTGGTTTTACAAGACTGAAATTAACATAAATTTGTCAAATATTAAATTCTTTTTTTTCCTAAGGTACTGGGGGATTGTACCCGGGGGTGCTATACCACTGAATTACATCCCCAGCCCTTTTTACTTTGAGACAGGGTTTGGTAAGTTACCCAGGCTGGCCTCAAACTTGCGATCCTCCAGCTTCCGACTCCAGAGTCTCTGGAATTACAGGGGCATGCCACTGTACTTGGCAAGAACTTAGCTTCTGAAGCAACAGGTATTTTACAAATGAAAATAAAAGGAAACTCATAATTGAGTTATCTCATAGTATAATTCATGAGCAAAGAATATGATGAAGGAGAAAGTACTATAATTTTTAACTAAAATGTGCTACAGTGATAAAAATAACTACATTTAGCATTTTAAAATTTCAAAGAAAAGAGAGTATTTGAAGAAGCTACTTACAGTAGACTTATCAGGGGAAGATGGCACTTCAAATGTTTCATTAGCATGGTTTTTCAGATCTTGTTGAGAATGTGAATAATGAATTTGGTTCCAACTGTTTTTCTTAGATTGTTTGGGTGGTAAAGCTGGAGGCTGCCCATCTTCAGGGCTCTCTTGTGATCTAGATAAGAAATAAGGGGAATATATGTATGAATGAAATGGTCTTATAGAATAGTTTTGTTTGTTCGATACTAGGGATTAAACCCAGGGCGTTGTACCTCTGAGCCACACCCCTAGCCCTATTTTATTTTTCACTTTGAAACAGGATCTCACTAAGTTGCTGAGGCTGGGCCTCAAACCTGCAATCCTCCTGTGCAGTCATGAGAAGCCATAGAATAAAGCAGGCAAAGAGAAATCAGAACTGGGCAGTTTCCGCAGACAAAACAACTGCTATAATCTAAAGAACTTAATTCATTCTTCCTTTTTTTTGTGGTACTAGGTATTGAGCCCATGGGTGCTCTACCACTGAGACACATCCCTAGCTCTTTTTAATTTTGAGACAGGGACTCACTAAGTTGCACAGGCTGGCCTCAAACTTGCAATCCTCCTGCCTCAGCCTCCCTAGTAGCTGGGACTATAGGCGTGCATCACCGTGTCCAGCTGGCCTATTCTTGTTAACATGATTCATGAGAGTAATGAATTCACTAGTGTGACAAGGATTAGAAGAGTACTGACATCATCACTAAAGAGACAAAACTGGATGAAATATTGTCAGGTGTATGATTTTAAGGTGAGAAAGCAAAAATACAGTTAGCACTAAATTATATAATCCTCAATTTGTGACAGCAGAAACTGATTAAAAAAACCCTAGATATAGGAGAAATTTCGAGGTGGAAATTGTAGCTTTTAAGAACAATTACTTGTGAATTTTCCACAAAGGCCAGAAGGGGGAACCAGTGGTTTAACTTGTGTCCTAAGAAGCAGATAGCCATGGAATTTGAGTTCAGGAGAAGGGAAAAATGGTTCATGATAAGAGCACTGACCATCACTGGGGTTATTATCTATCTCTGAGATGGCAGGAGGGCCTTTCCTGGGAAATAAAATACCGATTCATTGCCTAAGGATAGAAAAGAGAGGTCTTTCAACCATTTTTAAAAGAAATATATTTGGGTGGGGCCCACACGACCCCAGGAGCCTGCAACCTGAGAGTTGTGCGCAGATTCGACTGGGACGGGCAATTGGCTCTGCGGCGGGACACTCCCGGCTCCAGCAGATGGTGACTGGGGCCAGCCGGTGCTCCTGTGGGAAGAGGTGCCCCAGCTCCAGGAAGAAGTTCACCTTCTCCGGCAGATGAAGGAGATGTTGGCCAAGGACCTGGAGGAGTCGCAGGGCGGCAAGGCCGCCGAGGTCCTCGCATTCATGGAGCTTAGGGTCCAGCTGGCACAGAAGGAACAGGAGCTAGCCAGAACCAAAGAGGCCTTGCAGGGGAGAACCAAGATGGCAGGATAGCGAGAGGCAGCGTATTGCTGAAACTCAACAAAACAATGAGAGCCAAAGTGCAGCGGAATGTGAGGCAGTGGAAAGAGCGGAGGGCGGTAGGGAGCTCAAAGCACTTCACCTCGTAAGCAGAGAGCAGAGACAAAGGCGCCATCTTGACTGAGCCACACCAACACTGTGGCTCCCGGACTCCTCCAGCAAAGAAACAGCTGATTCTTGTGAAACCAGCGATTATAGCCCACCATCAAAAGCAGTTGATATTGGACCACGATGAAGCCCAAGTAGAACCAGATCCACACCTACAACGGCGACGACTGCAAAGGGTGGGACACACGCCTCAGTCCCCGCAGAGAAAACAACGCGGAGAGACATAGATGAGGCGGTCAGGCACAGGAGCAGCCCAATACCGAGAACACGAGTGGGTGAAACACGGCCACCCTGGAATAGCCTGGACCAGCACAGAACACCACAGCACTGAGGACATGGATGGACATGGCATGGCCCCTGGAGCCGCCCAACAATGAGAACATGGGTGAGTGAGATAAAGGGAGGCAGCGTGTCGCTGGCACTCCGAAACTCGGAACTCGGCCAGAGGGAAGACTGCTTCTTAACAAGAAAAATAGGGCAGCCAAAACTCAACAAAACAAAGACAGCTGAAGAGCAGCAGTGTGTGAGGCAGCGGACAGAGCGGGTGGCTATACAGACCTCCACGCATTTCACCTGGTAAGGGGAGAGTGGAGACGAAGGCGCCATCTATGTGGGGCCACACCTACACCACAACTCCCAGAGAGCAACAGCAAAGAGAGCAGATCCTTGTGAAACCAGTGACTATAGACAACCATTGAAACTGACCAACTCTGGAACATGATGAAGCCCAAGTCAATCCAGACCCGAACCTACAACAACGATGGTTTCAAGGGGTGGGCTGTGAGCCTCTGCTTCTGCAACGAGTGCGATGAGGAGAGATAAAGATGAGGCAGCCATACACAGGAGCAGCCCAACTCTGAGAACATGAGCTGGTGAGCCATGGCCCCCCATGAGCAGCCCACCACCATCCCAGAACACCCCAAAACTGAGGACATAGGCAGATGAGTCATGCCCCTCCTGCTGGGGACGCAGGGTGGGCGAGCCCTTGGCCCCGCCCCCAGAGGACCCCTCCCCCTGGCACTAGGGATGCGGGGAAGGGGAGCACTTGGCCTCGCCCCTGGAGACCCCCCAGTGTTGGGGACGCGGGGCAGGTAAGCCCTTGGCCCTGCCCCCACCCCTGGAGACAGGGACGTGGGGTGGGAGAGATCTCAGCCCCGCCCCTGGAAACCCCCCTGCACTGGGGATGCAGGGCGGGCGAGCCCTTGTCCACGCCCCCAGAGAACCCCTCACCCTAGCGCTAGGGATCCGGGGCAGGCGAGCCCTCAGCCCCTCTCCGGAGTACTCCAGTACCGAGGTTACAGGGACGTGGGGTGGGAGAGATCTCAGCCCCGCCCCCGGAAACCCCCCTGCACTGGGGATGCAGGGCGGGCGAGCCCTTGTCCACGCCCCCAGAGAACCCCTCACCCTAGCGCTAGGGATCCGGGGCGGGCGAGCCCTCAGCCCCGCCCCGGAGTACTCCAGTACCGAGGTCACGGGAGGATGAGCCACAATCCCACACAGGAGGGACACCAGACAAAGAGAGAAAACTTCAGATGAGCAAAGAAGGCAAACTAACTGGGGGAGACGGAAGGGAAGGAGAGGGAAACAAACTGGTGCACGGGATGGACTTACATAAAGATATCAAAGTCAACTACTATGCTGAAAATGGGAAGGAGGGAGGGGGGAAGCAAGGGGATGGGAATTGGGGAGGGCTAATTGACCGATGAATGCATGTATACGTCAACCACCCTGAAATCCTTCAAGATGTATGATTGCAATACACTAATAAAATAATCAAATTAAACTAATAAAAGAAATAACTTTTGTTGTAAGTCACTGTAAATTAGGTTCATTTGCTATCACAGCATAATTTAGAACAAGATAACTGAAAGGTCACTGCCAGAGTGACCCTTGGACACATTTTCTGTTAGTAGAGGAGGTTTGAAGTTCTTTTTAGAGGTTGGCTGCTATAAACCTGGTAGATATGGGAATTAACAATGAATGGTGTGATTGTACATTTCCCCAGAGAAGTTTCTCTAAGAAAACAGACTCCTGAAAATTTCTAATAAAATGTAATCACTAAGTAAGTAAACAACAGTATAAACTCAATCTAGATGTCTGCACAGAGGTACTTCAGAGCACAAATGCTCTAAATTCTCAAAGTCTATAAGGACGACATCAGCGCACACACCGTCCTTTTCAGCAAAGATTTCCTGCTGTCTGTTTTAATGGCCAGGGAATCTAGGTCCCAAACATAGCAGTTTTTATTCTTTTAGTTTCCACTGCCAAGAACCAAGTCTCTAAAGGTCAATATTACTAGTCCAGGGAAATGTTTCTGTGATCCAGAAAAGAGACCTCCATCATGGTCTACTATACAGGAATAGGGCAGATTAAAATGGACATCCCTTCGTAAAACCTTACAGATTTCAAAAGTAGAGGATAAAAAGTCTCCCAAACTTACCAAAACCAAAGTCCCTGGACCTCCAGACATAGTAAATAGGAGGTCTCTAACCTAATTTAAACCTCAGTATAATCACTTAGGCAAGATGATTAGAAACTTTTTCCCTGGTTGGGCGTAGAGTTGTTATACTTAGGAAGCATTTAGCCTCAAAACCAAAGGCCTGTGGGAGGGGGTATAAGGTTGAGATCAGATGGGAATGGAGTTAGAATAACTTCCCTTATTCTTGGTCTGGATTATAGTCTAAATATAGTGCCAAAATGATCTGCTCTAGAATTTCTAAGTGAGCCAAACCTGGAGTAAGAGTAGCAATGCCAGTTACATGAGATGGACAGCACTGACAAAATGAGTTTTTTCTTTTTTTTGTGGTACCAGGGATTGAACCCAGGGGTATTCTACCTCTGAGCTACACCTCCAGGCCGATTTTTTATGTTGAAACAGGGTCTTGCTAAGTTGCTGAGGCTGGTCTCAAACATGGGATCCTCTTATCTCAGCCTCCCAAGTACTGGGATTACAAGTGTACGCCACCACACCTGGCTAAAAAATGAAATTTTGCTAAAACTGTTAAATCTGTGTTTCTGGTTAGAACTTAAGCATATATTGTCAGAAGAGCTTCAGAAGTGATTTTTACTGTGTACTTCTGATTAGAAATCATTGCACTAAAACAGTGGTTATAAATCCATGGCTTGTGGGTCAATTTTGGCCAACAGACATTTGGCCCATCCATCACTTTTGTAAAAACAATGTGTTAATGACAACATTTTAAAACTAAAATAGCCGGGCCTGGTGGTGCACGCTTGTAATCCCAAGCTTGGGAGGCTGAGACAGGAGGATCGCAGGTTTGTGGCCAGCCTCAGCTACTTAGTGAGACCCTCCACAACTTAGTGAGATCCTGCTTCAAAATAAAGAATAAAAAATAGGGCTGGGGGTGTAACCTGGAGGTAGAATGTCCCTGGGTTTAATCCCCTGTACTGCAAAAGAAAATGAAACAAAACAAAAACAAAAATAAAAACCCCAAACCAAACCAAACAAAAAAATCCAATATACAAGTTTGGATTTTCAGAATGAAAAATTTAGAAGTTCTAGGAAAAATGGATCTGCATTACCAGATGTCAAGCACTGGATAAAGCCAAGTGGCAGCAGTTGCCTTTAGATGGGGCATGGGCACTCCATATAAATCCCCGCCCAGTATTACTTGTCAAACTCCACTGAGTATTTGAGAATAATATCTCCTTAAACTTTCGGATAGACAGTAAGACACAGATAGGAAGGGCGCTCATGTATATAGACCTGGGTAGGGACATAAACCAAATTCTAAAGAAAAGGTAAGGAGAATGTAGTCTAGACAGAAGCAGAAGAGAAAATAACAGTAAAATGATTTCAGGACACAAAGCCTTCTTCCTGTATTATATAACATTCCTGTTAAAGTAACTTCTCACAAAGTGGCAAATAAGCTCTCCAAATAACTGATTGCTTTTGATAGTTAAGCTGGTGTGGGGAGCTATTACACGCTAATTATGTTCTTTGCAAATAATCTTGGTAACTGTTTCCCCTTTCAACAGCCAAACTCTATACACACTACACTCACAAACACACGCAAGCACACGCTGAAGTCTGAAAAAAAAATCAAGAATGTCAGGATAGACTCATGAAATTCATAGATTAGTAAAGGTTATTAATTCTGTTTTTAAAACGTATTCCAAAAGTATTAACTCTATTTTAATGAATGATAACTTCCTTCTTCATATCTAATGTAGAACTATCAGATGCATTATTTAAAAAATTATTTAGGAAGATAATTTTCATAGGCAAACCTTGATAATGCATTTAAAATGTCATGAAATAAACTGGCACATGCCTGTAATACCAGTACTTGGGAAGCTAAGACAGAAGGATCACAGTTTCAAGAACAGCCCTAGCAACTTAGTGAGGCCCTTAACAATTTAGTGAGACCCTGTTTCAAAATAAAAAATACAGTAGGGCTAAGGGTAGCTCAGAAGTAGAATGCCCCTGGGCTCAATCCCCAGTACCACATGAATGAATGAATGAATGAATGAACGAACAAACAAATGAATAGCAAAATGTCATGAAATAGAGTAGTTCTTATGAAACATAGTCCTATCAGAAATAAGAGCTGGTGCCCTAAGAAAGGGAACTATAATTTAAAGAGAAGGCTAGTGTCTGTTAACAGGTCATTTAGATAGGACTAGGGAAATAGAAACCAAAGAAAGAAACAAGAATCAGGGATGTGGCTAGAGTCTTAGAAATGGAAGCAAATCACCTGGCTTTAAAGTTGGCAACTAAGACGGGCATGGTGGCGCGCGCTTGTAATCCCAGTACTTGGGAGGCTGAGACAGGAGGATCGCAGGTTCCCGGCCAGCATCAGCTACTTAGTGAGGTCCTCCGCAACTTAGTGAGACCCTGTTTCAAAATAAAGAATAAAAAAAATAGGGCTGGGGGTGTAGCTCGGAGGTAGAATGCCCCTGGGTTCCATCCCCAGTACAGCTAAAAAAATAAAAATAAATAAAAAAATAAAAAAGAATAAAGTTGGCAGCTAAAAAAGATCTATTGTACATAAAGTTAGAAATGAAATTTTGATGTCATTTAGTTACTTATAAAAAAGAAAAATGAACACTATGACTCCCAAAAATTGCAAATTTTAAAAAGCAGTGCTAAAGGCCCAACTGTACATACATATATGATAGAGAAGCATAAAGTTTATTAAATTCAAGACTGGGGAAAAAACTATTTCTTGGTAAATACTAATATAAATTTGCCAGGAATGATGTTTATTTTTTAAAACTCCTTTCCTTTTCTTTCTTTTTTGGTACTGGGGATTGAACCCAGGGATATTCTACCTCTGAGCTGTACTCTTAACCCTTTTATCTTTTTATTTTGAAAGGGTCTCACTAAATTGCTGAGGCTGGCCTGGAATCTGTGATCCACCCATCTCAGCCTCCAAAGTACTGGGATTACAGGTGTGTGCCACCGCACCCAGCTTAGAACTCTAATTTTTAAGATATACACCAGGAGATCATGTCTCATTAAACTATAATTCTAGTGTTTTTTTCTTTTGCAGTAATAGGGATTGAACCCAGGGGCATTCTATTTCCAAACTACACCCCCAGTTCTATTTTTTATTCTTTATTTTTGAAACAGGGTCTCACTAAGTTGTGGAGGGCCTCACTAAGTAGCTGAGGCTGGCCACGAACCCGGATCCTCCAATCTCTGCTTCCCAAGTACTGGGACTACAATTGTGTGCCACCACGCCCGGCTAATTCTAGAACTGTGTTATACCAGCCTTCACTGGCATTTAACACGACTTAAACTTCACTTATACTACATTAGACATGGATAGAATTCTGGTTTAAAATTCAAGGAGGTAGGTCACTGGGGGACTATATACGTCCCTCAACCCTTTCTCTTGTTTTCTTTCTGATATCCAGTAGAGGTCAGAGAGTGATGATATCTGAGGACCAGGTATAAGAAAGGACAAACTTAAAACAAAAATGGCTGATTAAAGAAGCCAGATATAGTGGCATAAACCTGTAATTGCAGCTACTTGAGAGGCTGAGGCAGGAGGATAACAAGTTCAAGGTCAGCTTGGGCAACTTAGCAAGACCTTATCTCAAAATAAAAAATAAAAAATAAAAAATTAAAAATAAAAAATAAAAAGGGCTGGGAATACAGCTCAGTGGTAGAACACCACTGGGTTCAACTCCCAGTACTGAAAAAAATTAAATAAAAAAACAATGAAAAAATTATATTCTTTAAAAATCTTCTAATTACCCAATTCAACAACAGCAAATGAAACACATAATTTTGAGGATGATAATCAAACTCTGCAGTAGTTACCAATTATAGGTGACACTCAAAGTAAGACATTAAGCCAGGCATTTCACCTTAAAAGCCATAATAAAAAGAAACAAATGACTGCAGAAAAATCCAAGCAAGATGTTAACATGTCTAAGAAACCTGTGCTTACAACTTAGCAAGGCCAAATTGTTCAGTCTAAGATTAACTCATTTAGAAAACCTCTACAAGTCAAAGATGAGTTAGGAAACAACAAAGAAACCTTCAACTACTATCTGTAAGCTAAAAGCCCTCAGCTTGTAAACACAAGCAATATAACAGTAAGAAGTGATAAGAACTTCCAATGTGACCACTGCCTCTACAGTTCTACGCACTACAGCTCAGAACACACGATTTGTGTGACCTCCTATCAGAAGTCATCACAATAATACCCAGGATGCCATGAAACATGCATCAGCAAAACCCGTGTTACAATCCAGAAAGGGCTTCGTTAAAAAGAATGATTACAATAAAAAACAACTTTATCTTGTGTCAAAACTATTCCTTCTCAGGACATTAAAAGAAATAAGGCACTATTCAAGAAGTATAGCATCTGATATTGTAGTCAAGCCTGCTTCATCTTCTAATACCAAACTGAGAGAAAAGTAAAAAAAAAAAATTAAGCAACTGTTGATAAGTCACCTCAGTCAAAAACCCCTGCAAGAAGATAGAAAAGCTCATCTAAGTGAGTGAAAAGCTGGCAAAGGAAGAGTACTGAAAAGGCCTCCTAACTCAGTCCTTACCCAGCCTGAGCCTGAGGACAAAGTGAAACATGGTGTGCATCCTTCTGGACTAGTATGGCAGAAGATGATGAACAAAAATAATTTTCTAAAAATGTAAACAATAACATTTTCTGAATGCTGGAACCTGATTAATAAGGGATGCCCCAAAGAAGAAATATTAGTCACATCGAATACCTGATTAAAAATATTTTAGATGTCAAAAAACTTGCTAAATATTGGGTATGTATGTATGTATGTGTGTATGTATGTATGTATCAAACCACTCACAAGTCCTATTGAAAATAGTATCTCAGCTGGGCATGGTGGTGCTCATCGTAATCCCAGTACTTGGGAGGCTGAGACAGGAGGATCAGAGTTTCTTTTTTTTCGGTAATGGGGATTGAATCCAGGGGTATTCTACCCCCAGCCAGATTTTATGTTTATTTGGAAACAGGGTCTCGCTAGGTTGATGAAAGTCTCACTAGTTGTTGAACCTGTCCTTGAAACTGCAATCCTCCTGTCTCAGCCTTCCAAGTACTGGGATTACAGGCATGCGCCACTACGCCTGGCTTCACAGTTTCTAAGATGGTCTCAGCTAGCAAACCTAGCAAGACCTGTGTCAACAAACAAAATAACCCCAAAATAATAAAAAAGGGCTGGAGGTGTAGCTCAGAGGTAAAATGCCTCTGGGTTCAATCCCCAGTACCACAAAAAAAAACCCCCACAAAAACCCACAAAACCTCAGTCTTTGAGAAGGCCATTCCAGCAGTGGCTCAGCCTATTAAAGAGCTGAAACACACAACTGTAGATAATTTAACAATGACGAGTCAAGAAATTAATTCTGGAGAAAACACTGAGGCTTATGCAACCAAGGAACAAATATAAGAAATCAATATTGAAGATATAGGTATTAATCTAGAACCAGGGAAACAGGAAATGAAAAATAAACAACCACAGAAATGTTGGTATTTCAAGATTGTGACAAAGAGCAAAACAACAAAACAAAGATCCAACTGATAATGTTAAAACCTCTCTACAGAAACTAGACCAAATTGCTTAACTAAATATATCTACCACATCATACTTGCAAAGTATTAAAAAGAAGATGCAACCAGATGAAACAAATTAGCTCTTTAAACTGAAGTTTTTCACACCAGTGAGATGATCAGGAAGAATTTAAGAATTCTAAGATGCCAGATATCTTAAAATACCACTATCCCTGTGTATCTTCCCTCAGTTATCACAGTTGGAAGGTGAAAATGAAGCTTTCGGATGCCACCCTAATGCAGCACTGCGCCCTATGTACTCCAAGACTGCCACAACAGAAGAGAATTCAAGATCCAATGAGGAATGAGGGTTTTGATTATCCCTAGGGGTGTTTGTTTTGTGTGACTTTGTTTTGTTATTTCTCTTAGGTTTGGAGTTGGCCAAGTACCGAAGCATTCTAAGTATTCATGGCAGTAAGATCCGTTACTCACATTCATATTATGGAGTTGTTCTTCTATGCATTGGGAAGTTTTATATTATATATAATAATTATATATTATTATATAATTATAATTATAGTCTAAAAATAATATAATACTAATTATGATTATATATAATTATATACATCAGAAAAGGTGTTCTAGATAAAAAATATATATACACATATACATAAATATATACATATATATTTTATATATTATATATGATAATTATATAATATAATATATATATATATATATATTCTTTTTTGCGGTACTGGGGATTGACCCCAGGGGCATTCTAGCTCCGGGCTACACCTCCAGCCCTATTTTTTATTCTTTATTTTGAAACAGGGTTTCACTAAGTTGCAGAAAAATTTATATTGCCATGTTTTAAAATTTTATGTTGTACGCAGTGACACAGGCCCATAATCCCAGTGATTCAGGAGGCTGTGGCAGGTGGATCACATGTTTGATGGCAGTCTGGGCAACTTAGCGAGACCCTCTCTCAAAATAAAGGCCAAGGGCTATACTACTCCTTGGAATCTTTCCAAAAGAATTAAAGTCAAGATACTATAGTGATACAATCATACCCATGTTTATTTATTTTTTTTTATTATTATTTTTTTTTGCGGTACTGGGGATTGAACCCAGGGGTGTTTTACCTCCGAGCTACACCCCCGGCCCTATTTTTTTTATACTTTATTTTGAAACCGGGTTTCACGAAGTTGCAGAGGGCCTCACTAAGTAGCTGAGGCTGGCCGTGAACCCGGATCCTCCGGTCTCTGCCTCCCAAGTACTGGGATTACAAGCATGTGCCACCACGCCCGGCTTATACCCATGTTTATAACAGCATAATCCACAACAGCGAAATTATGGAGTGAATCTAGGTATCCTCCAACAGATGAATGGATAAAGAAAGAAAATGTGATATATACACATAATGGAGTTTTACTTCATAAAGAATACTGTTATGTCATTTGCTGGAAAATGAATGGAATTACAGAATATTATTCTAAGTGAGATCAGCCAGTCTCAGAAAGTCAAGGGTCATGTCTTCTCTCATATGTGGAAGCAAGAGAGAAATCTGGAAACAAAAGCAACTTTAGAAAATTTAGGAGACTAGTAGAATAGTGGAAGGGGATCAGGGTAGGAAGAAGGGGAAGGGAAAAAGGAGGCTTGAGGAAGGAAACAGATCAAATAAATGTTATGTTCATATATGAAGGCATTACTACCAATCTCACTAACATATAAGGGAAGAAGGGAGGAGTAGAGAGCAGGGTGGAATGGGAAGGGAAACATACCCAGTAATATGTGCATATATGAATGTATCACTTTGAATCTCAATAGATGTATAATTACAATGCACCAATAAAATGATTTTTTTTAAAAAAAAGAAGGGCTGGGGGTATAGCTCAGTGGGAGAGGGCCCCAGGGTTCAATCCCCAGTACCACAAAAACAAATAAAAATATATATACCTCCCTACCTTTAAACAGAATACTGACTTTTTTTTGCAATACTTTGATTAGTACGAAGGTTAAAATGGGCCTGGAAGATTAGCTCAGTAGTAGAGTGTACGCTTAGAATGCCTGAGGCCCTGGGTTCAATCCCTAGCACACACAAAAAGTAAAAAATCATAATGTATAGATTAACTCCCTTCAAATTCTAAGACCCTGTTTCAAAATAAAATAATAAAATAAATAAATCATAGGAGATATTTATAGGTATGAGGAGGTATTCTAATGAGAAAGTTAAAAGAGGGAAATGCTTTTAGATGGGAAAGGATTTTGTATGACAAGATTTTGTTCTAAATGATTGAATTATCCCATGGGGGAAAAAAGGTGAGAACAAAAATCAGAAGGTTAAGCAAGTTATGGAGGGTTTGAGGAAACTGCAAATTTGTAAAGGATAAAACTTATGAAAGAAATTTTGTATGTGTAATAAAGTTGGTTAAAATTCATTCTACCCAGATTGTTGTGCTGTGTTACAGCCCCTGAAATGGCTATGGTGCTGCACTATCACTTTTCATCTAGGATAGTAAGTCTGCACCTGTGATCTCTTGTTTTCTTTATCTTTTGACTGTAACTAAGGCTACAAAGGACAGTTAACTAAATACTGCATTTCTATATTTTTATTGTGGTACTGGGGATTGAATCCAGGGACATTCTACCTCTGAGATACACCCCCAGTCGTATTTTATTTTTTATTTGGAAATAAGATCTAAGTTGCAGAGGGCCTTGATAAGTTGCTGAGGCTGGCCACAAACTTGCAATCCTACTGTCTTATCCTTCCAAGTACTGTGATTACAAGCATGCAACACCACACCTGGCTTAAATACTCCATTTCTAAAATAAAATTTTTTTAAAATTTAAGAAAGCTCTACCTTTTACTACTCCACTCTCTGACCACAGTGCTATAATATCTACACAAATATTTGAGTGTTTACACTAAAAATTAAAGAACAGTCAGCAACCAGGGGGTTGGAAGGAAAGGAGAAAACAAAAACTCTCAGGTACAAACAAATATACAAACATCCAAAAATTGCATAAATAAGCCGGAGTGGTGGCGCATGCTTATAATCCCAGTACTTGGGAGGCTGAGACAGGAGGATTGCAGGTTCGCCACCAGCCTCCGCAACTTAGTGAGACCCTGTTTGAAAATAAATAAAAAATAGGGCTGGGGGTGGAGCTCAGAGGTGGAATGTCCCTGGGTTCAATCCCCGTACTGCAAAAAAAAAAAAAATAAATAAATAAAAAATAAATAATATCTTGTATCAAATGCCCTCATTTCCCAGATACTTCAAATTTGGGGCATTTGAAAATACAGAATTAAGAAGCAAAATAAAAAAAGTTCTTACAGTGATGATTCCAGAATGATGCTATTAGCTTGTGTTGATGATGGAGATCTCTGATTCATAAAATTTTCACTCGGGGAAGTATGAACCACATGGTCTACCAAATGACCAACTGAAGATGGTCGCAACCGGGTTCCCTCTTGTGTGAATATAGAATTTCGACTAAATGAAGAGGAAGAAAAACTGAATAAAAATATGCTTTAATTCAATTTTTCCAAGTTTCTTAATTATACGATTGCATGAGACAGTGGGTGTGGTGTTCTGGAGACTAACCATGTTGACTAAGGGGAGTCTCTGACATAAACAGAACACAGAATGGGAAGTCAGGATCTGAAATGCAGTTAACAATCTGCTACCAGGAATTTACCAACTTAATCATCTATTATCTCTACCCTAATGTCTAGGTTTTAGTCAGTACAACTTTATATCTTATTCAAAATTTATAAAATTGATTAAAATAAATGACCTAGAAATATCTTCTAGTCCAAATTATTTTTTAATTCTTATTTTTTTATTTATGGGACATTAAGTCCTAAGAACAGACAATGACTA
The DNA here is from genome assembly GCA_004027185.1 of Glis glis. Lineage (NCBI taxonomy): Eukaryota > Metazoa > Chordata > Mammalia > Rodentia > Gliridae > Glis > Glis glis. Next base: position 5,984 of record PVJS01030909.1, on the reverse strand, counting down.
CTGTATTCCCATCCTTATAAGTGAGTTACATAACTATTGTCATTATAATTATTAGTTATAATAGATAATATTTGAACTTTATTGTGTACGAGGCACTAAGAATTTAAAAATATTACTTCATTTAATCCTCAACATTACATAAAAGGTATTATAAATATAATTTTGTATGTGAAAATTAACTTGTCCAAGGTTCAAATGACTTAGTTTTCATGCTCTTACCCACCACACTGTGCTGTCTCTTTAAGAATTAAATGATTTTCAAATTATATCTGAAATTGTTTTATTAATCAAAAAACTTAAGAGCTACTGGTAATCAATTACTTGAATGATCTGGTTTAAATGTCTTGTGTCATCTATAAATCACTATAATTGTTTAGTGGTGCTGGTAACAAGTGGAGAAATGGCTAGATGCAAAAGGGAGCAGAAAAAGAAGGTTCTGAAATGTCTTCAAACAAGCTGATGAACCTCTGAGTACATGCACTATTTTATAAGGAAAAATGACTTAGCAACCTGCAATTGGCAAGTTAGAAACTACTGAATCAGGCCGGGCGTGGTGGCGCACGCTTGTAATCCCAGTACTTGGGAGGCGGAGACTGGAGGATCCGGGTTCGCAGCCAGCCTCAGCTACTTACTTAGGCCCTCCGCAACTTCGTGAGACCTGGTTTCAAAAATAAAGTATAAAAATTAGGGCTGGGGGTGTAGCTCGGAGGTAAAACGCCCCTGGGTTCAATCCCCGGTACCGCAAAAAAAAAAAAAAAAAAAAAAAAAGAAACTACTGAATCAAGTTTTTGACACCTAGGTAATAAGGTTGTGTGAACCAGCTAGTTCATGTACATACTTTTTATGTTCAATATGGTAGAAGTTTATTCTTCAGCTAACAACACCTACCAGTGGTTTAGCTTTTAGAGTTTAGTGTAAACTTACTGGACAATAATGTGTATCAAATATTTCAAAAGGAAGACTTATTCAAGTCTTATATAAATTCAGGTATTTTATAAATTATCCTTTCAGGTTAACCAAGTATGTTAACATGCTGACACACATCTGTTTACCATTATCTTAATTACATACAAACACTTGTAACTTTTATAAAATTAAGATAATCAGCTTCTTTGGCTATAGGCTTATTATGTACTACTAAGTACACCAAAAACAAACAGCTTCTGTGAGAAATGCTGGACTGAAGGACATACTCAGTAAGTGCTGAATCACAGTTCTTTTTAGCACAGCTACAGCTAAGATTATGGGGACTAGTGTTGGAAATCCTTTCTAGGCCATAGAAAAAGAATGAGGGTTTGTTTTGCTTTTGCAGTGCAAACCTAGGGTCTTGCATGTGGCAGGAAAGCACTCTACCACTGAACTACATTCCCAGCCCTGGGCTAGGATTTTAAGTAAGAGAATGGAAATCATTAGTGAAGGCTTATTTATTTATTTACTGTGGTACTGGGGATGGATCTCAGGGGTGTTCTACTTCTGAGCTATACCTCCAGCCTGATTTTATTTTTTTATTTTGAAACAGGGTCTCACTAAGTTGCTGAGGCTGGTTTCTAACCTGTGATCCTCCTATCTCAGCCTCTCAAGTCTGGGATAACAAGCATGCGCCACCATGCCCGGCTTAAAGCATTTTTAAACAATTATGCTTCCTGAGAAATTCTGTTGGGAATTCACATGGAAAAGGATTATGTAAATAACAATCATGTAAGATTTTAAACTCACTAGCAGATTTTAATTTCTAGGGACCCTTACTGTAAAAATCAACTACTGAGGAAAGTAAGGGTCCTTCTTCAATACTCCCTCATTCATCCAGGCTATTCCCATGACATTTTTGCAATGAGCAACAGGAAGAGAACAAATAATGCTCTGAAAGAACAAAAATGATGTTTGACCAAAAGAGTTAATTTTTTTTACATATTTTTATCTTCAGGCAATGGAAATATACAGCTAATAAGTTAGAAATTAGCAAAATGCAAACCTGATGATAGCTCGTACTTACTGATTAGGAGTTCCAGGTGGAGACCGTGATGGAAGGCTTTGTGTTTCTAACTTGTCATCAGATAATGAATTTCTGCTTACTACTTCCCAATCCATTAATTTCCGTGCCAAAGGCTTACTTGGGGATCTGTAGAAATAATTTAAATAATATGTAAAATGTTTTACTTTTATAGGTCAAGCTATGAATCAAATCTTAGAACTTGTTTTAATAGATCATATTCTAGACTAGTCAATATAGCTTACTTACAAGAAATCAATTCATTTAGATGCTATTTACCAAATCATTTCCTTAAAAAGTACTTTTGCTTTACTAGAAAGGAAAGAAAGGCTATGAACAATGGAGAATAGGGCAGAGAAGAAAACGAAAAAATATGAGAAATAAAAAAAACCCAAGGGAGTAGTTTACTAAATGTTTTCTCAGATATTATCAGTATGATAGATATTGCCTATTCCTATTCTAGAGTACATGGAACTTTACCTTTTGTGGGATGTACTAAACGATTCCTACCACATTATCTGAATGTCTTTAAATCCTGAAGCTCTGCCTCAATGAGCACAGGACAAAAATGATAATTATACATATTATATTTGATTTGATTTTTTTTGGTCCTGGGGATTGAACCCAGGGGCATTCGACCCCCAAGATACACCCCCAACCCCTTTTATTTATTTTTTGTTTTGAAATAGGGTCTTGCAGGGTTGCTGAAAGTCTATGCTGCTGAGGCTGGTCTTGAACCTGCGATCCTCCTATCTCAGCCTCCCAAATACTGGGATTAGAGGTGTGCACCACCAGCTACATTTTATTTGTAATATTAACTTTCTTATATATAGTAGACAACTGGATTTTTTTTCTTTTTCACAAAAAAACTTTGGAAGGCTAACTATTCTGTCTTGTGTGAGGAGTAGGAGAATATGTTTTATTACCTACACTGTCAGCTACCATAATGATAAATATGAGAAGTAATCATTAAAGAAAAAGATCTTGATATTAACCTATAGAGATCAAAAGATACTGATTTACACAGATTATGAACCCTTAGAATTCTAGGAATGTTAACAACCAAAGTCTTTTTTTATTTTTATTTAATTTTTTGGTACTGGGGATTGAACCCAGGGTCATTCTACCTCCAAGCTACACCCCCAGCCCTATTTTTTATACTTTAATTTGTGACAGGGTCTCACTAAGTTGCGGAGGGCCTCACTAAATAGCTGAGGCTGGCAGAGAACCCTGATCCTCCTGTCTCAGCCTCCCAAGTACTGGGATTACGAGCATGTGCCACCCCGCCCGGCTCAAAAGTCTTTTTTTACATTCAAATTCAGATACTGGCCAAAATTCATTGAAAATGTATGGCATCTATTTAAATGATTAGCTTTTAGACATGCAGAGTTATAAAGAGACTAATAAAACGAATTGAGTTATGTATATCAAATATATAATAAATCATCTTATAAACAGCTCTTTTTGACTGAAGCATATACAATTTCTGTTATTTTCCATTATATATAATAATTAAAAAAATCAGACCCTGCTAACCTACTACAAAAAGTAGAGCATAAAAATGTAGGTAAAATTTTTGTGTGAAATAAAAAACCAAGACTAGTTCTGGTTACAATTCATAGGATTCATTGGTCTTCGTTATGTGAATTTTGGTATATTTTAAATTTTTCCAATAAAATAAAGAACTACACTTAGTACTGCTTTTACTTTTTAGCTTATCAGGATTTTTTCCTTTAAAGTTGGCCATCATTTTATTCCTCTCATCATGTACTATGTATATACATTTTTGTACAAATAAAAAAATTATCAAGGCACAAAGTAAAAGTAATATTACATTGAAACAACAAAATCATTACATACCAAAATTCTAATGTCATTTTCAGCCAAAAATTTCCTTTCCAATATGTTAAACATGTAAAATGAAAAACAGACTGGCCTAAAAAGCATAAGGTTAACTAAACAGTATTCCATAAAGTGTCATGCACAGAGTAGGAAGCATTAAAATAATTATGAGTAAAAAAGAACAATAATGAAGCTTTAAAATAATGATGAGTAAGCCTGAATCCTAGTTTTGGCCTTCCATTAGATAAATCATTTAAGTTTCCATATCTAAATTTACTAGTATAATATCCTTATGCTCTTTCTTACCTCTGAATTTTATGATTTGTAAATATCTAAATTTTCAGTGCAATGTTTTGGCCTATCAATTTTACTGAACCATGAATAACTTAACTTACTTATGAATCCAAACCCCAAAAGTGTTCTATCATTTCAGGAATTCATAGCTAAAATCTCTTTGGCATAATGACATCTCCTTAATTTAAAAACTAACGGGCATTTTCTGCCGGGCGTGGTGGCAAATGCCTGTAATCCCAGTACTTGGGAGGCTGAGACAGGAAGATCACAGGTTCCCAGCCAGCCTCAGCTTGGTGAGGCTCTCTGCAACTTGGTGAGACCCTGTTTCAAAATAAATATAAAATAGGGCTGGGGGTGTAGCTTGGAAGTAGAATGCCCGAGTTCCAACCTTTGTACTGAAAACAAAAAACTAATGGACATTTTCTTAAAGAGGTGCAATATTATCAGTCAAAACAAAAACCCTAGTACTTGGGAGGGTGAGACAGGAGGATCGCAGGTTCGTGGCCAGCCTCAGCTAATTTAGTGAGGCCCTCCGCAACTTAGTGAGATCGTTTCAAAATAAAGAATAAAAAATAGGGCTGTAGGTGTAGCTCAGAGGTAGAATGCTCCTGGGTTCAATCCCTGGTACCAGAAAAAACAACAAAAAAACTCAAATTTCATTTTCTGTAAATACATTCAAAGCAATTTAAGCATGAACATTTCCCTTAACATGAATTTAAATTATAGGATTTTTTAACCTAAAGACAATTCAGGATATTATTTAGTTCAACCCCTTCACATTGAAGAGTAATTATTCATCTTAGTAACAACAAAATGGAAATATACTCTCTCATTCAATTTTTAAAATAAAACCTTAAACTTAACTTTTAAATGGTTAAAAAACCCCATAACTTTCCATTTATGGTTTTTCTATTAGTGCTAGCCCTTAAAGTTTATAAAATATTCTTCCCTCATTATTACACTCTAAATGGAAGCTATGAGAGGTCACTACCTATAGTTGGGACATCAACTACTTTCATTTTCTAAGAAAAGGGAAAAAAATCCTTTGAAGGAAGAAAAAATCCAGCATACTCACCTAGTGTAATATGTCAGGACACTTTACTCTTGTTAATGGACTAAACATGCCTGGAAATGTTTTGAATTTAAAACTTAACTTCAGGTATTTTATTTTATTAACAGTTTTAACCTCAGAGATCCACCCACTCGAGCTTGCTGTCTATGTTTCCTGTTGAGTGTGGAAATTTCAGAGAAAAAAATACCGCACTGCAGTGTGTTTGCAATGTGGTAACTTTATTTTCTGACCATGGCACCTTATTTTTCTGTGTATGAGAATTTCGTTTTGCTCTCTTCTTAGCATATTATTTTATGATAATTGAAAAAGCATAAGATCAATTCAAAGAGTTGATAGATAAGAAATATAATGAATAACATTTAATTATTGCTAAAAATCTTATTATATGAATGAAGGAAAAAATCTGTGTGTGTGCGTGTGCGTGTGTGTGTGTTTCTGAGGATTGAACCCAGAGGCATTCTACCTCTGGGCTACACCCCAGCCCTATTATTCTTTATTTTGAAACAGGGTCTCACTAACTTGCAGAGGGCCTTACTAAGTTGCTGAGGCTGGCCACGAACCTGTGATCCTCCTGTCTCAGCCTCCCAAGTTGGATTACAAGCATGTGCCACCATGCCCGGCGGGGAAAAAAATCTTTTCTATTTATACTGCCAACTAAAATTTTAAGACAGACAAGAATTCTGGAACTTCTAATAGTTTACCAAAATGGCCCAGTACTATTAAAACCTCATCCCACCTAATGACTTTTTTTTTTTTTTTTGCGGTACCGGGGATTGAATGCAGGGG
>PVJS01030908.1:0-23777 GCA_004027185.1 Glis glis | reverse complement strand
TGGGGGTGTCCGGTACCTGGCGCGGGGGCGGCCCGGCCCAGGTGGCTCTGGGGCCGGCGGTGTGGCGCGCGCGGAGACGCCTGGGGGTGTCCGGTACCTGGCGCGGGGGCGGCCCGGCCCAGGTGGCTCCTAGAATGCACTTTTAAAAACTAAACTAAATAGGAAAGGCCATCATGGGGGTTAATAATCAGAAGTGCAATGGGAAAATGCAATTTATTAGGCAGCTGTGTGACTGCTTTTGGTTGGGAGTAGAAAAACAGCCAAAGACATTTTTTCATCAATCATAATAGGCCACAATTAATTTGTCAGAAAAGAGCATATTTCATGAGTGTGGGTTTTTTAAATTTCACAGACAGCAAAATTCATACCAAAAATTTTAAAAATGCAATAGGTCCCAATAAAATGTCTTAGGTTGGGTCTATAAGCCATAAGGTAATGGGGAGTTGTTACTATATCATATATTTTATGTTACTATATATTATGTATATTATATATACATATGTATATTATGTATATTACAAATATTATATAATATATAGTATTTGTATACTATACTATATATTATATATGTTATCATATATTATGTTACTATATCATATTATTTGATATAATCAATTTAAGTAAATTGTTTCAAACTCCCAAAGTGTATGCATGTACATACACACACACACACACACAAATACATGTAGACACATGCATACATATCATATATATGTCTTACATAAATTTACATTATATATATATTTTGCAGAGCTCAGACTACTCAAATAATTTCTCACTTGTCATAAAGCTTAACAATACAAAGTAGATACGATCTAAATGAATATAAGTGTCACTAAAGTTTGCTTTTACCAGAGGTTATCTTGTACAAGGAACGATTTAGACTTTTAAAAGGAATTCATTGTTAAACTATTCGTAGTTGCCAACAGGATGGAGAAAGTGTGTGTGTGTGTGTGTGTGTGTGTGTGTGCGTGCCCGCGCATGCGTGCCCACGCATGCTCATGTGTGGGTAACAGTCTATAAAATGACTTTCGGAGTGACAATCTGTCAAGTAACAGAGGGACCTGATTGGTAGCAGGATGTGGTGTGAACCAGGGGAGTCTTCATAAGTGAATTGCGTTTAGAAGATAATTATGTTTGGAAGCCTTTTGGGTTTTATTAAACTCTGTGAGCTCTCTCAGACTTACTTGTCTGGAATCATCAATGACTGAGAGTAATTCCATGGAGGCCTGAGACCAGGTGCCCCTTGACTTATGTATGTCTCAACAAACCCATTGTAAGTTGAAAATACCATAAACTGTAAATGTATCAACTACACCCGACCTACAGAACAACCCAACTTGGCACCACGGCACACTGTGGATTGTCAATCGTTTCCACTGGTGATGGCAGGGCTGACTGGGAGCTGTGCTCGCTGCCCCGCCCTGCATGGAGAGAGCTTTGGATGGCATGTGGCTAGACTGGGAAAAGATCCCAATTAAAATTTGAAGGGTAAGCTGGGCGTGGTGGCGCACGCTTGTAATCCCAGTACTTTGGGAGGCGGAGACCGGAGGAGCCGGGTTCGTGGCCAGCCTCAGCTCTCTCTCTCTCTCTCTCTCTTTCTCTCTCTCCTCTTAGTGAGGCCCTCTGCAACTTCGTGAGACCCGGTTTCAAAATAAAGTATAAAAAAATAGGGCGGGGGGGCGTAGCGCGGAGGTAGAACGCCCCTGGGTTCAATCCCCGGTACCGCAAAAAAAAAAATTTTTTTTTGAAGGGTGGTTTCTAATAAATCCCTAGCACTTCCACACTACCTTTTGGTAAAGTTGAAAAATTGGCAGTCAGACCATCTGAGGTCAGGGGCCATCTATCCTCCTCTCCTGGGAGGAGAGGCTGACATCTGGGCGAGCTGTGCTGTTGATCTGCTGAGCACGCTGGTTGGCTCTGCAGTGCCAGCTGCAGAAGTCAGGAACAGGTGGGAGATTGCTGGAGGAGTAAGTCTGAACAGAGTTCTACATGCTGTGCCACTTTCGAGCCTCACAACAACCCTGTGAGGAGAACAGGGACTGTCATATCCATTTCATGGATAAAGCAAAGCCAGAAAGATCAAAGGATTTATAGCCCAAGGTCACACAGTTAACATGTAACAGAGCTGAGCTTGGAAACCAAGTCCTCTAACTACAAATGCCACATCCTTTCCACTCCATCACACTGACTCATATCTGCCAACTTCCTTCCCAAGCTTTAACTTAAAAAAAAATCTGCAGAGGAAAAGTTTGGTAACTAATGGTGAATGGGTGGTGTACTTCATTTTATTAGACCATTTTATTAGACTTCCTTGCTTGCTAACTAATAGCCTCTAGACATGTTCATAAGAAGTTTTTAGTAAAAATGCCTGAAGAGTTCCTTACAAATCAAAGTTAAATGAAATAGCTTAAAAACAACAAGGAGGGGGTTTGATCCGGCCCCATAGCTAAATAAGGTTTGGTAATATTTCGAAGGAAGTACTAAGTAAACAAAAGAGATTTTATCTTGCTCTAGTAAATCAGCACAATGTCAAAACTTAACCAAAATAATTCCTGGAAAATCAAGTTTCCATGTCGTCTGCATGTGATGTATTGACTTTGGGTTCTTGTGGAGAGGGAATGGAGAAATGGAAAAGCATTAGTTAATTCTCTTGCTTTCTTGTCGAGAAACAAGAGCTACTGGCTTTAGGAATGGTGGTGGTAAATAGCATCCTGGCTCTATGTGAAAAATGCTGGTCTGGATTGTAAGTGGAAATGGGTCACTTAAGGTTGATTTTTCAGCAATCTGGATAAAAGTGACGTGGTATCTACTGTCATACTGGTGAGCAGGACACTCAAAGCTCTGGCCCCTTGACACCACCAACCAGCAACCACACAGAGCAAGATGCATTTACTTAAGTGCTTCCAATAAGCCAGTTTCTGCCAACCCTTTACACAGGAAACCCACTTAGGACTCCAGGAGAGTCCTACAAGGGAGTTGAGATTAATTCCCCTTTCTACAGAGAAGGCAGTTAAGGCGTAGAAATGGTCTACGGTCTTATTTTTTGAAGCAGCTGGCCTATAATTTTATTTTTGCAGATGATTCAGCTTTTTATTGCATACAAGCTTAACAACGGATCTCCACGGATGTGGCAAAAGATTTGTTTTCTACTTTAAAAGCTAATTTTGAAATACAAGCTAATTTGATGCATTTCTTGCCAGGGAGTAGAAGAATGATTATTGAGTTTTAGAAAAGTCGTGAATTCTTCTCTAGAAGACATTTGTTAAAAAAAAAAAAAGGCCAAGATTTGGGGGGAAGGTTGGAATAGTCATGGGATTGAATCGCCAGCTCTTTTATGTCCCGTCAAGATCTATTGTTCTGTGATTCTATGATGTTATATTCAGCATTAAAATCCAGAGTGGAAAGCCGGGCGTGGTGGCGCACGCTTGTAATCCCAGTACTTGGGAGGCTGAGACCAGAGGATTTGGGTTCGTGGCCAGCCTCAGCTACTTAGTGAGGCCCTCAGCAACTTAGACCCTGTTTCCAAATAAAGAATAAAAAATAGGGCTTGGGGTGTAGCTCAGAGGTAGAATGCCCCTGGGTTCAGTCCCCAGTTCCGCAAAAAAAACCCCAAAAACCCCAAAAACCCAGAGTGGAAGCTGCTTCCATTTTGATTTAGTGAAGTGACTGAGCTCCCTCCCTCCCTCCCTCCCTTCCTTCCTTCCTTCCTTCCTTCCTTCCTTCCTTCTTTCCTTCCTTCCTCTTTTGTACTGGGGATTAAATAATACCCCTAGCCCTTTTTATTTGTTGTTTTGAAACAAGGTCTCACTAAGTTGCTGAGGGTCTTGCTAAGTTGCTGAGGCTGGTCTTGAACCTGTGATCCTCCTGTCTCAGAACTCCCAAGTACTGGGATTACAAGGGGGTGCCAGTATGACTGGCGACTGAGCTCTTTTCTTGATGACCTCATATAGGATTAAGTTTTGAGAACTGAGACTGGTTGTTAGGAAAAGTTGGTAAAAGGGATTTAAAGTCTCAGACAAGAGCAACCTAGGGATCCAGTGATCCTCTGCAATAGCATGCAAGGCACAGGCAGGCAGAAATGGGGTGCTCCTGGAAGCCTGCCTGCCGTGGAGGTCAGGCACCACTGAGTCAGCAGGTTCAAAATGGCAAATGAGAGGTGGAGCTGAGAATTTTTTGAAGCAAGAAAAGGGAAGGACTATGTCATTTTTCAGGTTTCCTGTAGCTTCACTTGAGGACAAAGAGGCAGAAGTTGCAGGTATTCAGGCGATCAAACTCTTGGCTTCTAAAGGGAGTTTTTTTTCAGCTGGGCGTGGTGGCTCTACTCCCAGTAATTGGGAGGTTAAAACAGGAGGATCGCAGGTTTGAGGCCAGCCTCAGCAACTTAGTGAGACTCTCAGGAACCTAGGGAGACCATGTTTCAAAACAAAAAATTTAATAAAAGGGCTGGGAGTATAGCTCAGAGCTAGAATGTCCCTGGGTTCAATCCCCAGCACCACAAAATAAAGTGAGTTTTGTATTACAGTCCTGCCCAAGTAATGTGAAATCCTATTGCTTTCTTTTTTTTTTTTTTGGCATCCTCATAGACCTCCTTAAAATAGTACAACAGTACCCCTTTACTCATAAGGAAGATGTTATAATACCCCTAGTGGATGCCTGAAACCTCAGATGGTACTCAACTCTAGATATACTATGTGCCCTGCAGTGTTGCCACAGTACAAGAGTTAACCTATAATTCCATGTTTTATGCATTCATGCTTCCTTTGCATCGTTACTCTTATACTTTGTGGCCATTACTAGGTAAAATAAGGGTACATGAACACAGCACTGTGATACAGGAACCCAATAACCAAGATGATTGCTAAATGACTAACGTGTGGGTAGTATATACAGCATGGATACACTAGATTGCTTGGGTGGGATAAAGTGGGACAGTGCAAGATTCCATAACACTACTCAGAGCAGCACACGATTTAAAACTTACGAATTCTTTATTTCTGGAATTTTCTATTGAATATTTTCAGATGACAGTTGATTGCAAGAACAGAAACCACAGTGAGTAAAACTGTAGATAAGGGAAAACTACTGTAGTATGTCATTTTTTTAATGAAGTGATTTGAACTTATTTTGACATGGCTTCTGAGAACAATATCTTTACTAGATTTCTAGAGATACTCCATAGGGTAGCCCTAAGGCAATAGTTTCTGATCAGCGTTTTGCTATTGGTAGCTGTTAGCCATGCTTTATAAAGAACATGAATGTTTGAAACAGTTTCACTGTTCCTTATGAGGTGAGCTAAAGAGTTAAACATCCTCTTACTGCTCCTAACCCCCTCTGAGGCCCCAGGGGCCCTTCCTAGGGACTCAGAGCTATGGTAAGAATAAAAGTTTTCCTTGAAAGAAAGAAAATCCACCTTTTGGTAGGCTCTGAATAAAAATGACTGAAAATTTGTCTTTTACTTCACCCTTAGAAGTCGTAGAGAATCATCTCACATTTCATATGCCCAAAGGTAGAATACGTGCATAATTATGGATGAATGTCTTTGCATAAATTTAAACCATTAAGGCAATTAATGATTAATAACTAGATTAAGTAAGATGCTCAGCCTCTTCTGGAGTGCCCAGCCCATCACCCGTCCTGCAACAGTGGATCAAAGGGTTATACTCTCAGAGCATCTACTGAGGACAGAGGACAGTTAGGAGGAAGGATTTCTGGCCCCAATGATTTTGTTGTAAGCTCCAGTATGTCATGGGAACTGGGTCCAATTAAAAATTTAAAAGGAGGAATTAAAAAATATTTACTCTTAATATCAGAACAAAAAGAATATTGACTAATATCCTTGAGCTGGTACATATTACCCATCCCTGGAGTTGGATTTGCCTGGAGTTGGATTCTGTATACAATTTTGGAATGTGTAATCAGCAACTTTTACATAATCTGTATGTGTGTACTGAGGATGGGTCAATATATAAGGCATTAAATTTAGTAGCCAGTCCACTTTAAAAAAAATCAAAATATTCCAAAATGTCAGCATATTTTTAGATTTTTTGTCCATAAACACAAATGTTTCATAGTTGAATTGGAGGAATTTAGGGAAACTCCTAATTACTAACTTGTCAAATGGTTGGTTCACTTTGGAATTTGCAGTCTTTAATATCTTTCTCAGCTACCTCAGTACTATTGACAACACTTTCAAATCCATCAGTGTGGCTCTACCACATGTGATTTTTCCCACTTTGAATTTCTGCTTTCTCTACCATATTGTAACCAACACCACCATATGGTTATAAGCCTTATCAGTGTTGGTCAAGGGTCATATGCTATTATTACATTCTAGCAACAATAGAAAAGCTCTACTTGTATCATCACCATGAACACAAAAAGGTTTTTTTTTAAATTGTATTCAGAAATGCTAGCCAGAGATTGGTTTGCTCTCTGAATGACTTACAAACTCTGAGCTTCAGTTTCTTCCTACCTATAAAATGGACTTTAATAATATCTACCTTCTAGAGTTATTATGAGGATTAAATGAAATAAGGTATGTAAAAAATCTCATAAACTCAAACTACTATAAAAATGAGTGGTAGGAATATAAAATCAGAAGCACAGGAGATAAGTTAGATGATCGCTACACAAAAAAAGCCTTTTGCTGTCATAACCATACTTATATGGCTCAGGTTTATGTAGCACCAATCAAAATGTGTGTGCATGCTGTAGTTTCTATTTTTTGAATGCAGCTCTAATGTCCTCTGCATGCTCAGATGAGCAGCTTGGGGTAGCTCCACAAATACCTAAAACTAAAATGCACTTCTAGACAGAACATCTAGCATTTTACAAGCTTTGTGCAATAACCAAGTTTGGTTTTGACACAAATAGAACAAGCCATGATCCAATTCCTTTTAACTCTTCCCTAAGGAAACACGAGTCATCTCATGAGATTTTTATAAGTTGTCTGTTGACCTTACTGTCTCTGCCTTTTTTTTCTTGGTCTTTCAAAAGCAATGCCTTGGTTCATGAAGCAAAACTCTATTATTGACTTAATACCAAAAATTCTGCCTTTTAATGTTTAAGGTAAAAAACACCTTAAACATTAAAAGGATGCAAAATGGAATGAAGCAAAAATAGAATGACTCCAGTATAATACGTGAACTGAATTTCAAAGCTTTAAAATATCCTTTACACATATTTAGAGTGACCAGGATGATTGTCATGTAGGGTAACTATGGCAATTTAAAAAAGGAATAAGTGACTAAGTGGAGCACTGTTATTATCTGTTGTTATCTCTGTTGTTATCTCTGATCTTATGTTCCTTCTGGGAGAGCTTTCTCCTGACCTCTCTACCCAAGCAACTCCTACTCATACTTCAATACCCAGTTCTTGTTCCACCTGCTAAGACCACATGAACCAGCATGAACTCTTGATCCTTCAAATGCCTATCATACTTTTATATATTACCCAGGTAGCTCTTAGTTATGGGCTACTTTTAATTGTCATTTTTCATGTGCACATATCTTAGATGCTTAATCAGGTCATGACCTTTTTGGAGATTGTAATAAAATATGTCCTCCAAAGTTCCATATATATATATGGTGTAAATAGCTTTTAAATTAAAGTGAATTGAGTTGAGAGAACATTTCAAAGGTGTCTGGATGACATTTTCCAGCAGCTAAATATAAAATTCCAATAAAATCTGTTATTGGGATGTTCGAATATGATCTAAAAGTTCGACCTGTTTGTTAGACTATAGGTCCTCCAAGGAGGACAGAAGTTGCTGCTGAGTGACAGAAGGTCAGAGAAACAGTTAATTATCTTTGATTTTAGAAAAGGAATAGAGAAAGTTGAGCGTGGTGGCACACACCCGTAATCCCAGTATTTGGGAGGCTGAGACAAGAGATTCCAGGTTCAAGGCCAGACTCAGCAACTTAGCGAGGCCCTCAGCTACTTAGTAAGACCCTGTTTCAAAATAAAATATAAAGCCTGGCACGGGGGCACACACCTGTAATCCAGGTACTTGGGAAGCTGAGACAGGAGGATCACAGGTTTGAGACCACCAGCCTCAGCAACTTAGGGAGACTCACAGGAACCTAGGAAGACCCTGTTTCAAAATAAAACAAAAAATAGGGACTGGGAGGTATATCTCTGAGGTAGAATGTCCCTGGGTTCAATCTCCAGTACCACAAAAAGTAAATAAATAGGTAAGAAATAAAATAGGGCTGGGGGTGTAACTCAGAGGTAGAATGTCCCTGGGTTTGATCCCCACCCCACCCTCACACACACACAAAAAATTAAGAAACCAGCCTGTTTTGCTCACAGGCTCCTAACTTCCATGTCCAGTATTGAATTCCACCTTGAATTTGGGAACAAGTTGGAGTTAGAAACCTCCAAGGCAAACTTTCTTTTTTTATTATTCCCATTCTGGCTCATAAGGTAAGAAGAACTAGGGGTTCACATCGAGCCCCCGATTCGCTTGCTATGGAAAAATGGAAGAGTGTTGATTCAGTCAGGCCACCCTGGAAGAGTTCCCGGATACCCATGAGAATTTGTAGGAGACCTTTGGGTGGAGAAGTCGGTCCTGCCCGAAGAGGTTTGATCGGCAAACCCGGGCCCAGCAGCCTTTGGTTTTTCACAGAGTGGAGCTGGGATTACTCACTCTTCCTGTTATTTTCCAATCTCTTTCTTTTTCTGCTCTGTTTCCTAAAGACATTCCAGTTTCCATTTTAAACCAGTTTATTTGTATGAAGACTAGGGACTGGGTAACTGTGACAATCTATTCAGTTCTCCAAGTCGGGAGGTCCCGTTGATTTTTAATATTTGTGTCTTCACTGCACGATTTGGGAACTTTCTTGTTTATGCCATTTCCCCCCCTCATTTATCAGATAATATTATCCTAGAATCTGAGAAAGGGAAAAGGTTGGTTTTATAACAAATCCTGTATGATCATGCAGCTCTCTGGCTGTGAGGGATGCTGTAAGCTTTGAGCCTATTGGGGAAAAAAAGCTATACTCATTGCATTTAGAATTACAAATGCCCCCAAATCCAGAAAAGTTTCTAATGAACATGTAACGTATCACTGGGTTATAGCATGAGAGCCCTAGAAGAGATTGAAGTTCTTCAAGGATTATTTTTTCTTGAACATTACATTCTTCCTAACTCATTCTTAAAATTTAATGCTCTGTTTTGTCCTTAAAATTTTTCAGGGGAAAAAATATATTACCCCATACTCCAGCCTGGTTTTAATGCTTGATAGCCCTTGAAATCAGGAAGTTATATGAAATTTAAACTCTTGCTACCGTCTATGCCCGACCTTATATGTCTCGTCCTAACTGGAACCTGGAATATCAATTACCCATGCATTAGATACAACGCATTTGCAGGGAGCTCTGGGGGTTTAAACATTCTGGCATAGGCCATCTTGTGTGACCTCCTCCCTGGGAGTGAAGATGGCTTTCGCTTACGTGTGTCTCCGTTCTGCACTCTGTGGGCCACCTGCTCTGCTCTGTTCTGGCTCCTCCTGTCCCCTGAACACTTGCATTGTTCTCGTTCCCCTCTCTCTGTTTTGTTTATGCTGTGTCCCAGCTGGCAAGCCTTCCTTCTTTATCGCCATCAGGATGTAAACTCCAGGAGTGTACATGAAAAAGCTCTGCTTACAACTGTTTCACTAGCTAAGTCCCAGCTGTATCACTCACAGTGAATGCCTCAAACAGTATCGGGCATTCCATGCGTATTGGTTAAATGACACTTAATATTAATATCCAAATCTACCCAAATAGCGAGGCCCTCCTCCAGGGAGAGAATAGCACAACCCATAATTCATTCAACACAACCAAATGGGTATTTACAAGTCCAGTGCAGTCGGCTGTCTATATTTGCTGAGGATTGGTTCCAGGACCCTGACAGATACCCAGATCTGCAGATGCTCAAGTTCCTTATAGAAAATGACACAGTATTTGAATATTACCTGTGCACACCCTCTCCTATACTTTAAATCATCTCTAGATGACTTGTAACACCTAATATAATGCAAATGCATTGTGAATGGTTGTCATACTTTATTGTTTAGGGAATAATGATAAGAAACCAAAGTCTGTACATATTCAGTATAGATGCATTTTTTCCCCTTAAATATTTTTCAATCTGTGGTTGGTTGAATCCATGGATGTGGAACCCACAGATACAGAGGGCTGTGTGTGCTCCTGTATTTACACCTATGAGAATATTGAGCTGTTTCCTCTTCCACATTCCAAGTTTCCTTTAGGTAAAGAATGAGCTTCCTACAATTATTGATGAATGAAAATATTGCATCTCAATAACACATGAAGGCATATCTTCCAACTCCAGACACAGGTCACAATAAGGTAATTGATACCACTCATTAAGAATTTAATAGATTTAGCAAACACACACACAGACTTTATGATGTGCCAGGTACCCTTTTAAAGGGCATCATAAATTTTAACTCGTTAATTCTTCTTACCATCCTATGTGTTAGATACAATCATTATTCTTAGCCTACAAGTAAGAATAACAAAGAACAGAGAGATTAAGTAACTCGCCCAAAGTCAACCAACTAGCAGAACCAGGAGTCAGACTTAGGGAGTTTGGTTTTAGAACCTGGGTTTTAATCACTATGTCATAGTACTGGTTCTCTTTGCCTCTCGACTTCAGGTCTTGTGTTCCTAACCTGCTTTCCACTGATGGGGATGACCGTCTATACTTCTGCAAAGGCTGTCCTTTCTGTCTGCAAACACTGATATTAGGATTCAAGACCTCAGCTGGGCACGGTGGTGAACACCTATAATCTCAGTACTTGGGAGGCTGAAACAGGAGGATTGCAGGCTCAAGGCAAGGCTTAACAACTTAGTGAGACCTTTGGCAACTTAGTGAGACCCCATTTCAAAATAAAAAAACAAAATAGGGCTGGGGGCATAGCTTGGAGGTAGAATGCCCCTGGGTTCAATCCCCAGTACCAAAGGAAAAAAAACAGATTAAAAACTTCAAAGTTGGCTATTTCCATTTTCAACCCACACATAGCATTCTCAAGGCGTTCTTTCATGTATTCCTGTTACATCTGTGTCCTGTATTAAACAAGAAGCAGCTTCTCCCCTATTAGACAAGAAGCAACTTTCAGGAAAACATGTATGACTTATCCTTGCCCCTGCCTCCCTCCATGTTCCAGAACACCATACAAAGCTCTGGACACAGCAGGCATCTAAAAAGTATCTGTTAAATATGTATGTTTAGAGAACTGTGCCTGTTCTTTTTTATAAGAGTTAAAACTCTAAAACCCATCTGCCACCTCTGAGATGGGCTGTAGGGAAAAGAAATAAACAGTTCACTTCAAAAGATGGAGCATAAGCCGGGGAGCTCTTGATCCTGGAGACCAAGCCATCTTTAACATATGAGACCATTTTTTAGAGGTGCAATGGCCCGTGGATGAAAGGTTGCATTTCCGGAGAAAGATGGACTATAACTTTTGAAGATAGCTTCCTTTGTGATGGTTTTAATAACACAGGAAATAAGATTTTATGACCGTTTATGATTGTTCTTATCTGAGAATGTCTATGGTAGATTAAAGATGGCCATGCATTTTTTGCTGTCTCTCCAGTGATCAGTCTAACTTGGGGTCTAACTTCTCTCCTCTGGAATGGGGCTGGGCTTCTTGACCTGCTTGGTCAGTAGAATGCAGTGATTTCCACGTCTAAGTTTGAAGGAGCCTTTTGGCTTCCACGTTGGCCCCTGGGGACGCTCACACTGGGAACCCAGCTGCCTTAGTGTGCGGAAGCCTAGGCAGCCACTGGAGACGCCAATGTGGGAGGAATGAAGGCTCCTGGCTGAGAGCGCAGAGCCAGCTTCTAACTTAGGCTATGTGGGTAAGTCATCTGGGGTCAATCCTCCAACCCAAGTCCAGCTGCCCCAGCTGATGCACATGGAGAGAGACGGGCCGTCCCACCAAGGCCTCCCTAAATTCCTGACTCAAAACAGTTGTGAAAAAAACTGAAGTTCTTTTATGCCAAGAGCTTACAACCCAGCGACAATGTCAAAACAAGCAAGGTGAGAAAGAGCCACAAATACAGCCCACCAAAGAGCCGTTCCCTTTACATGTATTTTTCCCCAAAACATTCCAGCTAATATCACATATCTGACCTGCCCTCATCTCTCAAGTCGTGTGTTTTGGAAAGATACATTTCACTTCATAGGTCAAAAACTATATCAAAGAACCCCCCTCCCTGAAAATAAACACCCCAAGCCCAATAACTATTATTCTAGGCTCATACTGGAAGGGAATTAAAATGCAACAGTCTGCTCTTAAAAATTTCAGCACATAACTCCATGGTTGATTTAAATCCAGACATAGGATATTAAGAAACTTGGGCTTTTAACTAGATCAAATGGTTCGTAGGTTAATTATTTCAGAGAAATGTTGTCCAGCTGGTGCAGGGCTGCCCTGTGATAGACTAGGCAGAGCTAGAATGTCTTCCCACCTCTGATCCTATAAGCCTACTATTATGAGTTGATCCATTCATCTTCCTAAGGTCCTCTTTTAAAATGCAAATACACTAAGAGAGTTAATAGCAGTGACACAGCTCTCAGCCAGTTACAATTAGTTTGAGTTAGCAGAATTCTACTTCACTGTTTAGGGCAGGGGGAAAGGGGGAGAGTCTTGTGGAGCCACTGGTAGAGAGCAAGAGGACATCTGGGAAGTAGAGGAGAAAGTTTGGGAGGCAGCAAGATGTACAAAAGCGAGGTAGGAGCTAGGCATGGTGGTGCACACCTGTAATCCCAGTACTTGGGAGGCTGAGATGGGAGGATCTCAGGTTTGAAGCCAGCCTCAACAATTTAGCGAGGCCCCTGTTTCAAAATAAAAAGGGCTGGGGGTGTAGCTTGGAGGTATGCCCCTAGGCTTAATCCCTAATGCCAAGAAAAATAAATAAATAAATAAATAAATAAATAAATAAATAAAGCGAGGTAGGAAGCATCTGAGAACGTCCACTTCTCTGGCTTCCTTTAGGATAACCAAGCTACTGGGATTCATGAGAAACTTGGCTAAATAAGAGTTTAGAAAGAGTTAAGTAAGACAGCCAGGATGCTCCCATGTTCTCTCCACTGAGTACCTCTCTAGGGTCTCACAATGTTCTACCGCCTTCCATTTTCTCCTCCTTGCTGTCTCCTTCATCTGGAAGGGTCCCCCGGTGCTCTTTGAGAGTGGATTTGCTCAGCCCTTTGGGTGACTGCTATGCTCCCGGCTTTATAGCTTATTGGCTCATTACTGGGATGTCCACAAAATAGTGAGAAACCCTTAAAGAGATGAACAGGTGTACTCCACGGGGCCTGCCTAAATTCTCTTTATACTTTGAGTAAGGATGTCCCCATCACCCACAAGTCGTTTGAGGACACAAAAGGAAAGTATCTAGTTATTTTTACATAGTAGTTCAGATGAGAGAAATATTTACATGGTTCAAGAACTTTCCTCATCGATCATGTCATTTCCTCTTCCAGCTAATTAGTAACAGGGCGAAGACTATTTTGAAGAAAGAGGGGGCATTTCCTCTCTGCCACACCCCACCCCAACTTCAGGCAGGTCTCAGCCATTTAAACTTGCAGTCCCATTAAAGATAGCTTTGCTTCATAATTTCTTCTTGTGGATTACCATCTAATTTTAACAACCCTTTTTGTGTATAGTTACATTTATCTCAAATGGCTCTCATCCATCTCTTATCATAGGATACGGAGGAGATTGAGAATATCTTATTAGGATAGAGCTTAAGTGCAGAAGATATTGACTGTGTACAACTAAAAGAGGACTGTCGGCTTATTATGCAAGACAGGGCCAGTGGTTTATTGGTAGTTTTCCAGTAAGGAATCACTAGGCATAGGAATCAAGTCAGGCCAAATTGGCCATCATCCAGGAAGGAGGATAGCTAAAGAGACAGCTGGAAAGAGGGTCAGGTATCAAGAGTCAGGAGAGGAGAGAAAAGTGTTCTGGGGGCTCCATTATGGACCTAGGAGGAATCGTGTCTGAGAGCCTCTTTCCGAGTTTATTTTCAACTGAATCTATCCTTTTTCCATTCCCAGCATCCAAGCATCCACTCCTTATCCCACCCCAAATCACTCAAAGGTTCCAGGTTTTGTTGTGGGAGCTGTATTTGATACAGAAGTGATTGAGGGCAAAAACAAGAGAAATGGAAGATTTACAGGTAAAACGTAGTTTTGAAAATCCTTGAAGTTTTCCATTTTATTCTCCCACACACTTGGGAACCCAGTACATCCAGATTGGAGATGAGCTTATCTGCACCTCTCCTGTCTGAGAACACTGTGCTTCCCACTGATCATCTGGCCCGCCGCAGTCTCCCTTATACTGAAGCTTATTTTCCTGCATGGGCGCCTTCCTTCCTTGCTGGTCCCCCAGAACCCTAGTTCTCCATCCCCAAGATGCAACACTATTAGTACCTGAACTGTCTGACTAGCCTCACTGATAGGCGAGGTTTTGCCTTTTCATCTCCATCTCCCTGGCGAATGGGACTGTGTCTGGCATATGGTCGATGGTCAACAGGTGTCTGCTGCTTGAGTGGATGGTGAAGGATGAATGGACGAATCAAGTGTAGGTCCCTTGTGAGTAGGGCCTGCCTTGTGCCTCCTCTCTCCCTGATACCTCACGCCAATCCTTGCTCAGAGTTTAAACTCAGTAGATGTGCTTTCAGCACGATGGTTGTTGGATTTGGTGCTTAGGGGAAGAGTTATGTGTTCTTCTTTATTTCTTTATGAGTTGTACCCAGCTTACTCCCCAAAAGAATGTAAAGGAAATAAATTAGGCTTTTTGTTCTCAAATCTTACAGAGTGCAGATGACTGTTTTGCACTCTGAGAAGTAGGCTGGTTTTGCTTCCACCATTATGGGTGTGCCCTTTAGCATTAGAAACTTGGGTGTGGTGTGTGTATGATTTAGCCCAAGCACATTACCCAGCACGAACAGACAACCCATCTGCAGGAGAAGAGGAACATGGTTAAATGATTTTTTTTAACATCCTGTCACAACTGCATATTTAGCTGGACTCACAAAAAAAAAAAAAATCAAGCTGAGTATAGTGGTGCACACCTGTAATCCCAGCAACTCAGGAGGCGGAGGCAGAAGGATCCCAAGTTGGAGGCCAGCTTGGGCAACTTAGCAAAACTGGATTTCAAAATAAAAAAAATAGCTGGGTGTGGTGGTAATCCCAGTACTTGGGAGGTTGAGACAGGAGGATCAAAGTTTCAAGGACAGCCTCAATAATGTATTGAGACTCTCAGAAACCTAGGCAGACCCTGTTTCAAAACAAAAAATAAAAAGGGCTGGGGGGGGTAGCCCAGAGGTAGAATGCCCCTGAATTCAATCCCAGCATCAAATAAAATAAATAAATAAATAAATAAATAAATAAAATAAAAAATAAAGGCGAGGGGATGCAGCTTGGTGGTAGAGCACCTCTGGGTTCAATCCCCAGTACCACAAGAAATAACCATTTCTAGTAGCATTTTAAACTTCCTTTGAAGTCTTACATGTCCCTTGAAAGCAAAGGCTATGCTTTTAAGCTAGGTGTGCTGTAAGTGTCTGTAAGTCAGCAATCACCCTTCTGAATGCTTGGGATTATAGAGCCAGGTCTTCTCATGCCCTAAAGTTGAATTCCACCTTAAATCATAATGATGTTCTGACTTGAAACTATACGTGCTCTGGTGGGTGAGCGCACAACTTCTCCTTTTTATATCAACTAAAATGTTCTTCTTTCTCAATTTGCGCTTCCTCCTCCCTCGTCTTTCTTCTCACCTCAACAAAGTCATCTATTTGCCAAATAACCACTGTGGAAACTTCATTAAAGCTGTTCTATTTTATTTTAAATATCATCCACCCAGGGCACCTGCTATGCATGGCCAGATGTGCTTTTCCTGGCCCGTCGCCAGCCTCTGTGCACCATTGCTCCTCCGAGGACATTTCACCTCTGTGAGTTTATCACACCCAGAGTAGCTCTCTTTCCAGAGAGTTCCCTCTCTCTCTTTTTTTTTTTTTTGTGGTACTGGGGATGGATCCCAAGGGCATTCTACCTCTGAGCTACACCCCCAGCCCTATTTTTTATTCTTTATTTGGAAACAGGGTCTTGCTAAGTTGCGGAGGGCCTCACTAAGTAGCTGAGGCTGGCCGCGAACCCCGATCCTCTGGTCTCAGCCTCCCAAATACTGGGATTACAAGCGTGTGCCACCACGCCTAGCTCCAGAGAGTTCTCTAAATGATAACAAAAATCTCTCTTGCTTTGTGCTTTCAGTTGTCTGCTCTATGTGCTGGAGTCACGTCTGCACAGTCATCTATGGGCAAATGATGGAGTTTGTGGTGTTTCGTGTTCTATAAAACAATGTTTTCATTTTCTATCCTAATGGGACAGATTCAGGCCAACTCTGGGCACCACTGTGAAGCAGCTGTGAGAGCTGACAAACTTCCAGATCTCTCTTCTGGTTTGGGGCCATCCTGTCTCCCTACTCAGCCAGGGTTTTCCTAAGTCCCTCTTATTACAGGCTAAATGGTGTCCTCCAAAAAAGTTATGGTGAAATTTCAACCCTCAGTACCATGGAGTGTGACCTTATTTAGAGCTAGGGTCTACCTGGAGGTAATCAAGTTACTACGAGGTCAATCTAGTGTCCTTACAAGAAGAGGACAAGATACTTGGAAGGCTGAGACAGGAGGATCACAGATTCAAGGCCAGCCTCAGCAACTTAGCAAGGCCCTCTGCAACTTAAGAAAGAAAGAATAGAGGGAAGAAGATAGAAAGACACACAGGGGACAATGGCCATATGACTGGAGTGATGCATCTACAAGCCAAGGACACAAGGATTGAAGCAAACACCAGGAGCTGGGAGAGACAAGGAAGGATTCTTCCCCGAGCGGTCAGAAAGAGCGTGGCCGCCATCTTGATTTTGAACTTCCACCTGCAGAACTGTGAGAAAATGAATTTCTGATGTTTTAAGTCACCTGGGTTTTGGGACTTTGTTATAATGATTCTAGGAAATGCATATACCTCTCTTTCCACCACTCCCTTGGTGACACCTGCCTGACAGATCAGGTGACTCCATGGTTACACCCCACTCTGGCAGCATTCCGAGTGGCAATTCTTTCCTGTCTCGTCCTCAAAATATATCAGTCTTTTGTCCCACTTCCTTGCCCACTTTGGGGGTGATTAAATAATGTTGACATCCCTCCCTGAAAACAAAGGCATAAAAAAAACACGCATGACGGACTAACAGGTTAATGGTACCCGGTTGGGTATAACATTTACCGGAGGTTCTTAGGAAGAATAGCTTACACTGATTGTTCTCAAACGGGAGTCTGAGGTGTCTCTGAGAATTTTTTTATCCTGTGTTTTCATTAACAAGACCAGCCAAGAAAATGTATTTATCAATTTTCCAGTTATGAAATCAAAACCTCTGTCTTGCCATGGCAGATGCAATTTATGTAGAAGATAGTATGTTTTAAATCAATTTTCCTCAAACTGGGGTTTTCAAGACAGTTTTTTTCTTCCTTATAAAAAGACTATTTATTTCTCAAAGTGATGAACTATCATAATTCCTTTCCAAATGAAATGAATTGTTAGAGAGGAACCTGGGCTGGGAGGCTTTATGGTGGATGCCTTTCCATCTTTTTTTTGGTACTGGGGATTGAACCCAGGGACATTCTACCTCCCAGGGACACCCCCAGCCCTGTTTTATTTTTCATTTCAAAACAAGGTCTTGCTAAGTTGCTGAGGGCCTCCCTAAGTTCCTAAGGCTAACCTCAAACTTGTGATCCTCCTGTCTTAGCCTCCCAAGCACTGGGTTTACAGGCATGCACCACCATGCCCGGCCTGCCTTTCCTTTTTAACTGTTCACGTGTTCTGCTACTGAGCTGGATCTCATTTGAGTCTCCGCCAAATTGGCTTGTCATCATTAGCTTCAACATGTACACGTACATGTGCTTGAGTTTTTTTAGAACATACTTAAAAATTTGCTCACCTGTCTTTCTGCCCACTTAAACAGCCTTTCTAAACAACACTCTCTTTTTCCCTGCCACCCCTCATAGAGCAAATGTGCTGTGAGTTACTTTTAAAATCAATTATTCAGAGACTTGGAGACTGGAGGATGGAGCAGAAGTTCCCTGGAGTATTTTGAAGTAAACATCAAATTAGAAATGAAGAGCTCTTTATGAATAGTCAGGAGTTGGGAACAGAGTGGATGGGCTGGATTCCAACCAGCACCCCCACATCTACCTCCAACTCACCTTCAGGAAAATTACTTCTCCGGCATGACTTGCAGTGCGCCTGCTAGGAGAGCTTTTGGGAAGCCTCAGGGGTCTTGGGTCTCCAAGAGTCTGATGAAAAGGTTCCCAGATGAACCTCTGCTTTGTGTATTGTCAGGAAAGAATCCTCTTCCCCAGCCTGCTTTTCACCGTCTGCATTATCCACCAATAATGAAGACTTGTGATCTCTGCAGATGAAGACTTGTGATCTCTGCAGAGAGGGAGGGTGGGCCCCTGGTGGGAGGGGACAGGTGGGATGGGATGGCCTTTGGCAGGCAGGAACCCTGTCCAGGTTGCCTTCCCAGGGCCTGATTTTCAGTCTTCACAGGGCACATGCAGTATAGAAGGCTTCAGCAGTTGCCTGGAACAATGCTTAGGGGACAAGGAAACCATCTGGTAGAGTAAGAAAGACTGACCCCAGATGTCTTTAGAATGGAATGATGAATAGCGCACTGTTCATAATTAGGTTCCCTATTATTCTAAATTTCCAAAGCAGGCCATTCCTGCTTACTCCTATTCTCATCAAAGAAAACCATGAAGCATGTAGACCACCCGGAAGAAGCCCTCTTACTGGATCTCTGCGGGTAGAAAAGCTCCTAGGTTGGGCTGAGGAAGGGCAGGTTCCATGATCTTTTGCCAGGTCCCAGCATTCATTTTAAGCATGCATACACAAAATAGTGTTTAATTAAACACTATGCATACACTCCATAGTGTTTAATTAAAAAAAATAGATATACACATGATGCAAAAATCACGTTGTATTAAAATATATTCCATAAAAAAAAGAGAAAACATATTCGATGAAAAGTCATCTTTCTTTCTTCCAGGTCAGGCTCTCTCTTCAGAGGCAACCAATGTGTCCCTTCAAATGTTTTTCTATCTATCAACAAATGTATACATGCATCAGGAATCATATACTGTATATTGTTTTTATACACACAAGAGAATACCATGCCCAGTATTTAGGATTTTGTTTTAGTCACTTAACAGCATATGTAAGTGCTCTTCTCATGCCTACCCCAAAAGATCTAATTCATTTAAAAAGTCTTCATACTAGCCAGATGCAGTGGTGCATGCCTGTAATCCTAGTACTTAGGAGGCTGAGACAGGAGAATTGCAGGTTCGAGGCCAGCCTCAGTAACTTAGGGAGACTCTCCGCAACCTAGCGACCCTGCTTCAAAACAAAACAAAACAAAAAAAGAGCTAGGGGTATAATTTGGAGGTAGAATGAATGCCTCTGGATTCAATTCCCAGTAAAACACACATACACACACACACACACACACACACACACACACACACACACATACACAAACAGTCTTCATACTATATATACTACAGCAAACATCCTGTATATGTATCTCTTCTCTTCTTAGGTGTACAGGTTTATTTGCCAGATATATTCCTAAAAGTAGTAGAACTGTGAGATCAAAGATACATGAATTTTTTATTTTGATATGTATTGACAAATTGCCCTCTACAGAGAACATGGCAATTTATATTTCCCACCTCTCTGCACTTGTACCAGAGCTGTGCATTTTTGAACTTTCGGATCTTTACAAAATGTATAAGGGGAAAACGTCTCCATTGATTTTCTTGCTTCCACTCTTGGTGCCTTTGGTTCACTATTCGCTTTGCAGCTGGAGTGTGAATCCAACTGTGTAATTCAGCTGCATAAAACTGTACTGCAGCTCCTTATTGTCCTTGGGATGAAGTTTCATTTCTGTGCCTGGCTTGCAAGACCCTTCGTGTTTGGACCCTGCTCAGGTCTCTACCCTTGTCCTTCACTCCTCTCTGTGGTGCACTCCACATTTCAGCCGTGCCAGACTGCTCTGCCTGCTGCAGACAGGTTTTGCTCCCTCACCAGCTTCCAGACATCTCCCTGAGCTCCTCCTGCCTAAGGACATTCTCCTGCTGTCTCCCCTGCTCTGACTCGCTCCTACCCTTCATTCTGGTTTCAGCTTAGACAGGATACCCACTAGGTTATAACGGGGACCCCACTGGCTGCCTCTACAGTCCATGCATTTCACCTTTTTAATGATGTAACATTTGGTACACATGAAATAATATATATAACATTTATGTAAGTTATGAAGCATAATCATAAAAGCAAACACCTATGCACCTGCCAACCCATCTTTAAAACCAGATGGCTGCCAATGTGTAGCACGTACTGCTTTCCTGCCCATCATTACTCTTACCACACTGGGTGTTGGTGGCCTTCATACTTGTCTCTAGTTCTCCCTGGAGTCTCAGTCCTGGGGGGACAGGTGTGGGTCTGACTTGTGCATAGTAATATTCCAGGGCCAAGCATAAGTTGCAGACACCTAATTTTTAAATTAAATTTAACAATAGCCAGAAAGGAGAATAGTTAAAAAAAATAACCAGGCTTCCACTCTGTACCTTGGGTCATTTTTCCAAGGTCTGGGATCAGTTTGTACAGCTTAAGCCTTATTCTCTGGCTCCTTCCGTGAAGCTAGGCTGCTGGTACATACTTCTTTTCTGTTCTTTCATTTTTTGGGAAGAGGGGGAACGCTGTCCTTCATTTTAATTTTCAAACTGAGTCAATTGAACAATTTCTGAATTGTCAGTAATCTACCCTAATATTGCAATTGTGAGGTGAATGAGCTTACCCTTCCATAGCAAAAAGTAGATTCTGTAACTGCAATTTCATTCCTGACACTGATTTTACAAATTAAATACTACCACCTACTTGAATTAAATAAGGAAACATATCACCCATGGAATTTAGAGCAAGATAATAATAGTAACTGTAATTTAATGAGGGTTGACCATGTGCCAGGCATGCTGTAGATTCCATCACTGATCTTCACCATAATCCTGAAAAGATAGGAACAGTTATTTCCATTCACAGCTGGTGACTAGGAGTTTCAAAGGATAGGGACTAAGCCGGGTGTGGTGGCACACACCTGTAATCCTAGTACCTGGGAGGCTGAGAGAGGAGGATTGCAGGTTCAAGGACAGCCTCAGCCTCAGCAAGTAGTGAGACTCTCATCAACCTAGGGAGACCCTGTTTCAAAAATAAAAATAAAAATTGGACTTGGGTGTAGCTCAGAGGTAGAATGTCCCTGGGTTCAATCCCCAGCACCATACACACACACACACACACACACACACACACACACACACACAAAAGGGTAGGAACTAAACCAAAGCCACTAAGCTTGGGTGTGACAGAGGCAGAATTGGGACCAAAGTCTTAGTCTCCACAAACCCAAAACCTAAGCTCCTTCCCCCAAATAACACAGCATCATCTCAAACAACAGCATAGCTAAAGAATAGCACATAGCCTTTTAAAGTATTTTCCCTCTCTTATTCTTTAAACTTGCCCTGATCTATCATTAAAACACACACACACACACACACACACCTTTAGCTGGAAGCAGTGGTACATGCCTAAAATTCCAGCACTTGGGAGGCTAAGACAGGAGGATCACAGATCTGAGGCCAGCCTCAGCAACTTAGCAAGTTCCTATTTTAAAATAAAAAGGGATATGGGGTGTAGCTTGGAGATAAAATGCCCCTGGGTTCAATCCCCAATATCAAAAACAAAACAAAAAAACCCAACAACCAATTTTTATTGGTTGAGTTACAATCTAAATGTAATAATGCAGTTACAGGTGCCAAAAGGAAAAATAAATCAAGTAGAGGGATGTGAAGGAGAACTCTGGATGTTTCTGTAGAAGAGGAGGAGTTCTCCTTGATAAGGTGATGTTTGAACAAAGTAAGGGAGAGGCTGGGAGGAGGTATTGGGGGTGGACTGTGGGGAGAGAGATTCCTGGGCAAGGTGTACTTGGCTCTTTGTGCACATTTATGCTTAATTCACAGCATATCCCAAGCTATACTGTTGCTGTTTACATTTTATAATGGATCCTCCTGCATTTCATAGAGCTGACAGGCTGGGGAAATTCCCTTAAGTCCTCTAAGCAACTCAGTTCTCATTACTTCAAGACTCCCCATGGCAAGCTGCGCCCTTGCCTGTCTTCTGTTCCCTTTGCATGGGAAGGTCATTCAGCCGCCCACTCTGGCTTCGTGGGGCTCCACGGAAATGGGAGGATGGCAGGCTTCATGAGAAGGTACTTACAGAACCAAAGCATGTATGTACTGGCTGGAAAGTTGACTGCTATTTTTGGACTTCTGATAAGTTTGAAAGTCAGGTGCAAGAGGCACAGTTGTATTTATCAAGCAGAAAGATGTAATTCCCTTGTGCATTAGAAGTTAAAGTTCCATTCAAAACATGTGTGTATTTTACATCTCTCCAGGCAGGTTGGGGCCTGTTAGGCTGATCACCTTTTTGGGGTGGCCTAAGCAGAGAGGAAAACTCCACGAGTTATCCCTATGGGGGAAGTTCATCAAATACAAGCAATTGTCCAGAGACGGGCATAAAGCAGCACTGGACAAAGAAAGGGTGGATTCCACACAGGATGGGTGGAGGGGAAGGGAGGAGGCTGTGTAGTTGGAAGCTAAACAAACATGTCCAGGGTGAAATTGCACAATAAAAGGAAGAACAGAACGCTTACACTGCCAATGTGAGGACAAGTACGGTGTATATTCTTGCAAATTAGCAAATGGAACAGGATGAGAAACAGTAAGGATTGCGAATTTGAGAAGGATTACGAATCCAAAGAACCATAACTTCAAAGGTTGCAAGACTCGATCTTCGGAGTAGCTAACAGGTCTAGAGATGTCGGGTTAAGGTGTGTGGGAATCGCCTTCCAGCTGCATTCAAAGTCATGTCTGCAAAAATAGAGTTGGGATCATGAGGAAAACCTGAAGGGCGATAAGCCACCATTATATTTTGCCAATTCACTGTGCTCTGCTTCAGTTCAGCCCCACTAAATCAGCACCAACCTGCAGCAAGATGGGTGGAGTTTTCTAGCCAATTAATCATCAAGGTGTTCTTCCAAAGGAGCCATCTGTCAATAAGACCCTCTTGGAATGATGTGGGAGACCACGGGCCATTAAACCGTGGAGCGATGAGAAATTTCAGCTCACTTTCAAGGTTTCAGAGGAGAACATTAAAAACAGAATTCTCTTCTTCTTAAGGACTGGAGGAGCCCCACATTACTGAGCCCCTCTCCCTTTCTCCCCTGCTTTGTAAACTTTATAAGAACTAGTGAAAACATCTTGCATGGCTATGGATTCTCAAATCAAGTTTCGTGAGTGCATCCCATTGCTGGCAATAACCATATTAGTAAAAGTAATTCCTAATGTTTGCATAGGTCGTTACTCTTCATGTGGTCCTTTTCGCTTACATGGTCAAATTTAAGCTCCACTAGAATGTTCAGGTATTATATATCCTCATTATAGATGAGAAAAGTCAGTCTAGACTCATGCTTAAAAAATTTTTTTTTTTTTGCGGTACCGGGGATTGAACCCAAGGGCATTCTACCTCCGCGCTACACCCCTGGCCCTATTTTTTTATACTTTATTTTGAAACCGGGTCTCACAAAGTTGCGGAGGGCCTCA
>PVJS01030907.1:0-23779 GCA_004027185.1 Glis glis | reverse complement strand
TAATTCCATAGATTCACTTCTTTCTTACCCTTCCCCTTCCCTTGTACCCCTTCCCTTGCACCACTGGGGGTTCTCGGTTGTCATTGGAGTCCCTTTTGTGTCCCCACTACTCCCTAAGTAGCGCATATTAATGAAAACATATGTCCCTTCTTTTTTTGTGATTGTCTAATCTCACTTAACATAATGTTCTCCAGATCTTTCCATTTTCTTGCAAATGCTGTTATTTTGTTCTTCTTTATTGCTGAGTAGAATTCAACTGTGTGTATTTCCCACAATTTTGTAATCCATTCATCTGTTGATGGACATCTAGGTTGGTTCCATAATTTGGCCACTGTGAATTGTGCTGCTATGAACATGGGTATGCATATTGAGTAATTTATTTCTAACCAATAGAATAACAGCAATGCCAAGGGGATGCCAACACAACCAGGTTAAAAATTGTGCACTGCTACCTTGCCAGGCTCCCTACGGCCCTCTTTGTGGCTCACTTTGAATAAGCGAGCTTCCTTGTTGGCAAGGCCCATGTGGCCTACATGGGGGTCTCCAGTCAACAGCCATGGAGAAACTGAGGCAGTCAGACCCTGCCCACGGCTGCCACGTGAGTTTAGAGGTGGACCCTTCTGCATTCAGAAGAATCCCCACTTCTGGCCAACACTTGATGTCATGCGTGTGAGAGACCCTCCAGAAGAGAATGCCACTTAGCTGTGCCCATACTCCTGACCCACAGAAACTATGAGATAATCAGTACCTTGTTTTATGCAGCTAAGTTTGTGACAACTTTTTTTTGTGTGTGTGTGTGGTACCAGGGATTGGACCCAGGGGCATTCTACCTCCAGGCTATACCCCCAGCCCTATTTTTAATTCTTTATTTTGAAACAGGGTCTCACTAAGTTGCAGAGAGCCTTACTAAGTAGCTGAGGCTGGCTGAGAACCCAGATCCTCCAGTCTCAGCCCCCCAAGTACTGGGGTTACAAACGTGCGCCACCACGCCCGGCGACAATTTCTTACATAGTAAGAAGATAACCAGTTCCCAAGGCAAGCGGTTTCAAGGTGTACGCCACCATGGACTGGATGTCATTTTGGATAGCATAAATGTAGCAGTCTTGAAATGTTTGGGGACTACAGATCACTTAAATGCGGTACTGGCAGACTTTTATATTTATTCTGATGAAAAAAAATTGAGATTTTGACACTGTCATTGAATAAACAGAAGGGTGGCTTAACAGTTTACAATTTATTTGGCTGATTTCTTATACTTATGACAGAGCTATCTCGTCTCCAAGACACTCTGTGTTTCTGGTGCGTGTCAGGGAGGATGTTGTGATTTGAGGTGACTTCAATCCCCCTTATTTTTCTCTTTTCTTGGTACAGGTTGAGTTCCCTGGGAGCAGACTCTTAGATGGAACTTGGATTACAACATGTTTATTAGAGGACAGCCCCTGTGAGAGAAAGGGGCAGGAAGCAAGGTGGAGCCGAAGCTGAGCAGCAGTGCAGGCTCACTAAAACCTCCTCCCACTCAGTGCCCTCGGTGGCCAGGCCTCTGGGTTGGCCTCCTTTGGCCACTGGGTGCAGACCGTCCCCAGGAAGTAGCAACCTCTGGCTAGGCAGCTCTCTGCCTCCGAGAGAGGCCTGGCAGGGACGGGCTGCTGGATGATGCTGGCTGACTGCACCTTCTGCTTTGGGCTGCATATCTTTCCTGGAACTGGGTGTGGGCAGCTCATTTCTGCATAAACCATGGCGGAAGGGAGGGAATGAATGCAGGCCAGGGATGAGGAGGAAACTGAACTGCTAGGCTTGCCCAACCATGCAGGGAAGTCAAGCATATTTGACCCATTGAAGTTGCCCCCATTTGGGCAGGAGACGTCACATTTTTATACCTTTCTGCAATGGTCACTGCGCGTGCACTGGCTCAAGAAAGGAAAGCCACTGGCTGAGGTCATTCTCTGTGGCCAAAGCAAATCTGGAAGGAGCCGAGCAAACCGGAAGAAGGTGACAGTAAACCTGGAAGGAGCTGGCAGCAAACCCGAAAGGAGTTGATGGCGAGATGTTGTCTACTGACAGCGTTCCCCACAGCCGCAGCAGCAAGCCCTTCCTTTCCTGGGATCGGGAGATATCTCTGTACACCGTCCACTATTTTCATCTTTCAGGTCCATTTCTTCATCTGTGTTCTGGGAGCAGCTTCTCTGAGATTCCACGGAGACGTCTCCCTTCCTATGGGAAACTTAGAAGAGGACCGTTCTTAAGAGGAGCTAATGCTCATGTTCCATTTATCCATCTCCACGGCTCTCTGAATTTCCTATGGATCAAACTTCCCTGGATGCCACTCCTACCCTGCCCTGCATTATGACAATTGTGTCCACCTGGCTCCTGGTGGCTAATCACTGCTCCCTGGAATGATGGTTCCTGCTGCCATCATGGTCCTGCCCCTAGTAAGCCTCGTTCTGGATCAGCCTCTCCTTCCAGCAGCCCTGGATTTCAGCAGAGAGCCACCATTGGACATTTTAGTGGTGCCGGTACCCCAACCCCTGGCTCTAGTATATGGTTTCCTCGTTGAGTCTTTCTTAGAACATCTGTTGAGCACTGGAATATCGTCTGTGGAATCTTTTGCTTGGCAGGGTATATCCACCCCCGGGGTGCCTGCTTCTCAGAGCCTTGTAATCCCTTTCTACATCACTTGTCCTGGAAGTTCTGGTATTTCAGATATACTTAGTAGGAACCATCACTGGTTCTTTGAGTCTAAGTATCAGCCTAGTAGAAGGTTGGATCACTCCTTGAGGGTCCTTGAAAGAGAGTATCTTGGGGAAAAGCTCCCCAAACCATAAACTCCGCCTGATCCAATCTTATGTTCTGGCCCGTTGATCCTTGGGTACACCCCAGTTCCTGCTAGCACATACTGGCTGGGGCTTACAGTCTTTTTGGGGTATAGCTCCTTTATCAGGTTCAGCAGAATTATATTGTAACTTAACCCTACTAATAGCCCTAATGGCCAAGAGAGAGTAGGAAAGATAGACCCTAGAGAGGGTATAGGCTGTTTTGTGGAGAAGCATCTGAGCTTCGGACCCTAGACCTTAATAGAGAGGGCTAGGACTCTTCTTGCGGGCTCGGGGGGTTCAGAGGAATCTGGGGATTCAAAATTCCAGAGGCATCTGCCCAGATAGCTTCAATGGAAAGAGTTGGGCCCCATTTTCCCCTATCCAGGACCCTGGCCTTGACATAACAGGGCTGTTCTGGTTGGGAGTTGAACTTCTCCGGAGCTTGTCTGCTCTTACCATCAAGTTCTGAGTCCCGGCCTCAGCTTTCTCTATCCTCCCACTGCGGGAGATAAAAAAAAAAAAAAAAAACTCTTTATTAGATACCAGGGGAGTCCTCTAGCTTTCACACATGCCTTTCAAGTACCAGTTTCCTGTGAACTTTTTCTAGAGTATCAGTGGTGCTTAATAATAACCTCTCAATCCACTAAAAGCCATCCCCCTACCTGCACCCCAATACACACTGCTGATAAATCGTACCAGCTAATGCATCCCCTTCCACCAGTGTGCCATGATAACTCTTCAGAGTGGAGGATTTTAACTACTGGACCTTGTGCCAGAGGCTGTGTGAGCCCCATCTGCCACCAGCGACCCAGTCCCCACTGAGAGCTGGCAGCCAGTGAGCCTGCTCCCAAACTCTATCCCATCGCCTCTTTCTTGGGCCACTCCCAGTACGATTATTTCTGCCCGGATTCTCCAGGAGCAGAGAGTGATATGGTAGTTTTTACTGTGATCAACACCTGTGAAAGGGAAGGGGAAACAAAGGAAGGAGTAAAACTAGGATGCAGGTTTTACAAAGGCTAAACTCCTAGGAAGCTATAGAGCATGCATGCCCACCCAAGTTGTCCCCTCTGGGCTGAAGTGGCCTGGCATTAGTGATGAGTCACTGGACACAGGCTCCCCTGGGAAGGACTTGCCCTTGGTTCAGTAGCTCTCAGGAGCCAAGGCAGATGCTGAGATGACCAACAGCTGGGGCCATCTGCTCACTGCACCCCCAGCAGAGAACACAAGTCTTCCCTTCAGTGGTGCTATGGTTTGCTTGTAGCTTGTCCCTACCAAAAGTCATTGAAATTTGATTCCCAATGTAGCAGTATGGGGAGGTGGTGGCCTTTAAGACGTGATGAGGTAATTGAGAGGGATTAATGAGTTCTCTCTCATCTCAAGGGACCGGATTAGTAGGTTGTCATAAAGCGAGTTGGGCTTTCTTGGCTTGCTCCTTATTTCTTCTCTTGCCATATGATCTTTTTGGCACACACCCATTTGTCTTCCATCTTTCCACCATGAGGCCCTCAGCAGTTGACCAGATGCCAGCACCAATGGTCTTGGACTTCCAGAACCGTGAGCTAAATAAACCCCTTTTCTTTGTAAATTACCCAACCTCAGGTATTTTGTTATAGCAACAGAAGAGAGACTAAGACAAATGCCCACCACACTATTGAAATATAATTCCTCATCTTTTGCTATAATGTCCATGTATTATTTTTCCGAGTAAGTAAATAAAGAAAGAAAATAAGATAACATTTATCTTTAATTTCAGAGTGAGATGAATTTCAAACCAGATACCTCCTTAGTTTGATTATTCGCTTCATGAGAATATTGATTTGGTTCTAATTTCTAGCATGTAGGATAGCTTGTATGGTCAGGATTCCAAGCATCTGGTTAGGAAGGGGGTCAATTCGGTCAAACCAGTTGCTCAGTAGATAATTTTAATGACTTCGTAGAAACCACTGAGCCTTTCAGCTTCCTTTGGGTTGACTAAGTCCAGTGCATCTCATTTGCATACAGGATGAAGTCAGACCTAATGGCCTACCTAATGGTCTTGGCTCTAGTAGGCAGTGCCATCATTGGTCCTTGGGGAAGACAGTGAGTGACAGGCAGCGCATGCCCCCATCATAGTGTGGCATTGGTTTGTCCATGTTGTGCTCATTTTTGGAGTTATCTTTCTCGACTGACTTAGATTCATGTAGCCACTGGAGTCGATCCATTTACACAATTTCTGTTTATTAACTTGAAACAATCAGAGGGAAAGGGTGTCAATCTTTCTTCTCCCTCTTATCTCTTTGAAAGTTCTCCTTCTGTGAATGTGCTTATGGGAGGGGATTAGTAGAAGGCTTTTTGCTTTTGAAGATATAAAGACCAGCCTGGGGCCTCGTTCCTGCTTCTGTCTAATAGCATCTATTTTCCAATATAAAAAGTCACCTTTTGACAAGAGGCTTTGAGAAGTAACTAGAGAATTTAGTTTCTTTCCAATAACTATGGAAAAACAAACCCAGACAAAAACAACTTGAAAAATTATGGACGATGCAGGTGGGGGAGGGGAGATAACACAGGATTTGGTGCCAGACAACTTCAGTGGGTAAGTGGGTTAAAATACTACCTCCCAGTATGAGACCTTGGTCAAGTTATATAAACTCACTGAAATTCAGTTTCTTCCTCTAAATAAACAAGATCCTGGTGGTGGCTCATTTTTTGGGCCCCTCTCATAGTCAATGTCCTTGAATGCCCTGTGAATTCTCTGTCTTAACTTCCTTTGTGCCTTTTCATTCCTTAACCAATGCCAGACAGTTCCACCCCCACAATTCCTCTCAAGTGGCTCATTTTGACCTTGACACTGGCCTCCATCCTTCCAGGCACAGGATTTTTCTATCTTGATCTTAGCAGACTTCCCAGCAGCCTCTGACTTGCTCAGCCTCCTACCTCTTCAAGTTACACCTACCTCCAGACAGTGCACTCTCTTGGGTGTCCCCTTCTTCTCTGGGTCTTTGATCATTTGCTCATTCTCTGGCCAACCAGGGGCCAGAACTGAGTCTCTTAATATTGTTTCTAGCTATACCCCTCTTCTGATTGTGTTATCTTGGGGCTCATTATTGTCTGTAGATGCTCAGGACTTTTGCATTTAGATATCCAGCCCCAGCTTTGGCCCCAAATTTCAGTTTCAGTTATTCAACTGCCTACCTCACATCTCCGCTCAAGTGTGTCGTCTATACCTCAAACATAATTCATTGTTTTCCTGACTGTGTTAGGTGGTCTGTTGGCAAGTCAACACCATTCTTTTTATGATGTTCTGTCCTCTATCACTGGGGCTGGGAATCTGCCAATTATGTTCCCCAGAACCCCTGCCTATAAGGATCCAGTTTAAAGCCCACTGATAGGAAGCACTTGTATGAGATTTGGAGAGAAGAAGAGAAACAGAAACCAAATAATTGCTACTCTTGGACTTTAGCAAGTTAGAGACTTTTCAGTGGCTTCCAGCTCTTTCCTATGACTCATCTACCTCTGAAGCTCAAATTATCCCAAGAGGTTTCTTGAACTTCCTGTAACTTCCTTCCTTGGAGAGGAACCAAGCTAGCAGAAGCACCCTTCCCTGACCTGTGATCCTTTCTCCTTTCAAGGGTTTTATAAGCACCTGCTACCTTAAATCCTTTCCTGCCTAAAATATCCACATCCTCTAAATTGCTGGTCCTTAAGTATTACCATGCATTGGAAATAGAAGAAATGGAAGGCTTGTTTAAATAGATTACTGCATGCACTCCAGAGTGTCTTATTCAGTTTCTCTGGAGCCTGTGCTGGTGGTATTGGCCAAGGGGCCTCACTTTAAGAACCAGTGATCTAACTCTTTGCCGTCTGAATTAATGGTCCCACAATCTATGCAGTTTCCCAGGTCCACAGTTTAGAAGCCCTTCTTGATTCTTCTCTTTTCTTCATGGCCGTGGCCAGGATTGTGGTTATTTAAGTGAAGAAACAGAAGTTTAGGTAACTTGACCAAGGTCTCATACCATGAGGTGGCATTTCCACCCATTCACCTCTGAGGTTGACTGTCCCCAAATTTGGTGCTATCTCCCTCCCTGATAGGCCATACACAATGCTTTAATTGGGAAAATGAGTTTATATGTGCATCCCTTTTTCAATGCATCTTGAAGAGGGGTCTGCAGCTGAGAGAAGTCAGAGCCTTAATAAGTAAGGAATGGGTATGATTTCATCAGGTAGGAGATCAGGAAGTCATTTGATTGATTAGGAGAGAGCAATAGGATTGCCGATCAAGGCTGGGGTGCCTGTGTGAGATCTGAGGTTACAATTTAAAGTGACTCTGATCTGCACAGAGGTGGGATTTTTCTCCAGCAATGGTTACGTGGGCCACTGTAGCTCTGAGATAGAGTCCCAGGGGTGGGTTTGTCTATTTTACATTGTGGTGACCAATGCCAGAGAGCTGTGCCGATACACTCCCCCAACAAAATGTTTGTCCATAATTGCCAATAGAGTATAATATCAAACCTGCTCATCTTTGCCATCTGCTGTGTGGAAAAATGGTATTTTGTTGCTTTAATGCAAATTATTTCATTACGCGCGAGAGTGAACATCTTTTCCTGGGCTGCTTCTGTGGTGGAGCCTTCTTACAAATGTTAGCATCGTCAGAATAAAGAGAAAATAATTATGTCCACGCTACTGAGCAAAATATACAAAATATTGAGGGAGCAGTCATAATATCCTTAGGTGAGAGTTTAAATGTTGCCATCAGAGGAGCAGTTTTCTGGAAAGTAAGGTTTCCTCTGTCCTGGCTAGAAATATTTCAATTGGGGCCATCATTCTCTGCAGAAACATTCTGATCCCATCCCTGGTAGTAGGTACCATCCAGCCAGAGACCTGTACCCAGATTCTCAATTCCCACCAGCGAAATCCCATATCTAATCACAAATGAAATTTTACCTGTGACACAGTCCTGGGGAAACACTGAAAAGGAAGGAAAAGCAATGAATAAAAACAAAATGATAAAATAAATCCTCTTGCTTATAGGTTCAGTGGGAACTGTGCATCAGAATTATGTATTTGGCAGCCCAGAAATGATACTAATGAATGCAAAACTTATGAATCATATACTTTTTCAACCCAGGGTACGACTCCTCAAGAGAAAATAAAACTCCTAAATGTAGTAAATTTGTCTAAACTGAGATCCATGGTGTATACTTGCATGCACACACACACACACACACACACATACACACACACACACACACACACACATACACAAACACACACATACACTATACTATTCCAAATTTTTAACTTGGAGTGTGAAAGAAATAAATCTTTCAGACTTTCTAGGGGGTAGTATGCACACATCTTCTGTTGAAAGGGGACTTGGGGATCACTCTAAGCCCACATTTGGAGAGGTGGGCATGGTACTGAAATTGGAGAGATAACACATGGAATTGTGATAGGAGGTTGGTGCAGACACAGGGCGTCATCCTGAGTTCATGGAAGAGGTTCAAAGGGTTCAGGCCTGCCTGAGGTATGAGCATCTTCAAATGCAGCTGGAGGCATGTTTTCTATTTAGGACTTCTGGAAGGAAGGGTGGTATGTTAGTTGGCTTTTTTGTCGCTGTGGCCAAAATACCTGGCAAGAACAACTTAGAGGAGAAAAGGTTTACCTGGGCTCCTGGTTTCAGAGGTTCAGTCCATGGTGGGCTGGCTCCAAGGCAGGAGCATGGTGGCAGGGTGTGGCAGAGGAAAGCTGCTCAACTCACGGCACCTGGAAGCAGAGAAAGCGAGAGGAGGTGGGCAGGGACAAATAGAGCCCTCAAGGCCAAGCCCCCAGTGACACCTTCCCCAGCTATGCCCACCTCTGAATCTTGCTACATTGGGCCCATGCTTTCAACACATCAGCTTTTCGGGGGACATTCTAAACCCAAACCATAACAGGTGGGAATGCCACCCGGCAGGAACAATGGAGCGGTACCAGATCAATGGTATCTAAATGGTGCTCTGTGGAGTCCTGGCTCCTAATGTGTGATTCTGGAGGTGAGATCCAAATGGAAGTTACCTTATAGACAGTTCTCTTCTTATTACCTATTTAGATTGTGCTTCTATCCTTGAAAAAAAAGTGTTCTTTGCCCAAAGCATATTTGGGACGTTTTAAGGCACCTCCTATATGTACCATGTTGAGGTTTTTGTATTCCTTTTTTTCCTTTTTTGTAGTACTGGAGATTGAACCTAGGGACATTCTCCTGTTGAGCTGCACCCAAGCCCTTTTTATTTTTTGTTTTGAAATAGGGTCTCACTAGATTCCTGAAAGTCTCTTTAGATTGCTGAGGCTGGTCTCAAACCTGCAATCCTCCTGTGTCAGACTCCCAAGTACTAGGATTACAGGCGTGTACCACCATGCCTGGCTTTTGTAATCTTTAACTCATTTACTTTTGACTGATAATAAGTCTCCCAGTATTTCAGGTGGCAAAATTGAGACTCAGAAAGGTTATATGGCCTCCCCAAGGCCCCAGTTGGTGAGTGGCAAGGCTGGGTGTTGTGAACTGAATGTTCATGTCCTTCAAATTCATATGTTAAAGTTGTGACCCTATGTGATGGTATTCAGAGGTGGAGCCTCTGGGAGGTGACTAGGTTTAGGTGAGATGAGGACAGTGGAGCCCTTACCATGGGATTGGTGTGTTTATTTATTTATTTATTTTGCAGTACTAGGGATTGAACTCAGGGACATTCCACCGCCGAGCTACACCCCCAGACCTATTTTTTATCCATTATTTTGAAACAGGGTCTCACTAAGTTGTAGAAGGCCTCACTAAGTTGCTGAGGCTGGCCGAGAACCTGCGATCCTCCTGTCTCAGTCTCCCAAGTTCTGGGATTACAAACATGCACCACCATGCCCGGCTGCATTGGTGCATTTATAAGCAGAGACACCAGTGAGCTTGATTCCTCTCTTTGTCTCCACCATGTGAGGACACATCGAGAAGGTGACTGTATGCAAGCCAGGAAGAACACTCCCACCAGAACCCCACCATACTTCACCCTGATCTCAGACTCCTAGCCTCCAGAACGGTGGGAAAATGACTTCCCATTCTTAAATCCACCCAGTCTATGAATACCATACAGCACCATATGACAGCCTGAGCTAAGACACTGGGTTTTAATTCACACCTATCAGAAGGCAGAGCCCCTATTTATTCTAGTGCACCAGGATATGGCTCCAGGGTGATCTAACATCATACAATAATGGTAAAATACATGATGAAGTACATGAAAGTGTTCCTGAAAAATCTGCAGTGTTTTTTGGTATTGCTTTTTGGTGTTTAAACTTGTCTTAAGGAGCCAGGCCCAGTGGTATATAACTGTTATCCCCATACTTATGAGATGAGACAGGAGGATTGCAGGTTGGAGGCCAGCCTGTGTTAACTTAGCAAGACCCTATCTCAAAATAAAATATAAAAAGGGCTTGAGGTGTAGCTCAGCCCTCTCTGGGCTCAATCCCCAGCACCACACACACAACTACAATAACAATAACAAAACAACAATAAAAACTTGTCAAAGGATACTTTTCAAAGGGAGAGATTTAATTTCAATGAATCCATCATCCTCAGAAGTCTGCTATCATACCATGGTCCTGGGTTCTGTAAACCTCTATTTCAGGGTGCGGTTCAGTGGTAGAGCACTTACCTAGCATGTTCGAGGCCATGGGTTTGATCTCCAGTACCACCTCCCCAAAAGTTGAAATGAAACAAAACCCATTCCATAGAAATGATTTTTGAAGTCTTACACAGTAGGGATTTCCTTGTAAAGAGAAGCTTTTCTTTCACTATTCACCAATTTTCACCTTTGAAAAATAGACTTGGTTAAGTCGTGTTCTGGGTTGATCATACATTTGTCAAAACATCTAAAGTCTAAGCCACATTGGGAGTTTGTCAGGAACACATTAGCTCCAAAACACTTATAGAAAAAAAAATTGCTCCTGATTCTTTTCCCTTGTAAGTAATAGGGGACTGAGTGCCAAGTTCATTCTCTGCCTTCATTCTTTCTGGAATGATCTTGATTTGAGACCTTTGCCTGCCCACGGTCTCATCCTTGGGTTCTAACTTAAGGGAGTCTGACCTCAGGGGCTTTGGCTCTTCACATTGAAACCCCCCCTTAGAGTTGATGCTGGCCACAACACTGTCCAGTCCTCTCAGAGTTCTTGTGTTCTCCAATTTCTTGCTGATTCTATTCTCTGCCCTGTCTTCCTCCAGCCCTTGAAGAACTGGATGAAGTTGAAGAGTTATCTCAGGAGCTTTCCTTCTGAAGGTAAAAGAGGGGCTGGTAACTTTCCATTTGAACAGACATATTGATTTTTTAAGAGTATAAAAGCATCAAACATTTGGAAATTGTTGTTAAAGTATTTTTATGGTGTTGGGGATTGAACCCAGAGACTTGCACATGCTAGGCAAGCACTCTGCCACTGAGCTACATCCCCAAAGTATTTTTAAATTACTTAAAAATCTATCACTCATAGCCAGGCGTGGTGGTGCACTCCAGTTATCTCAGTACTTAGAAGGCTGAGATGAGAGGATCACAGGTTTGAGGCCAATCCCAGCAACTTAAGTAAGACCCTCAGCAACTTAGTAATACCCTGTTTCAAAATAAAAAATAAAAAAGCACTGGGGGTGTAGATTGGTGGTAGAATGCTTCTGGGGATCAATCCCCAGTACCAAAAAGAAAAGAAAAATCTATCACTCAATGCAACCACTATGTCATTTTGTTTTAGAGTCATGCTTTTAAGAAAATAATGTAAACGTTAGTAAAGTACACATACATGTTCATATTTTAATTTTAATGAAACATTACAAGATGGTATTTTCCAAGTTATGATGGAAATGTCATAACTGTATTTTTCAATTACTGCCCGGCTAGTGAGACAAGGCAAGTTGTCATCGAGGGAAGACTAAAAGCTTGAGAATAAGAACTGTCTTCAGATACCTGTTGTCACATGGCAGTCGACGTGACTTATTTTCTCTCTTTGTGCCTCAGTTTCCTCATTTGTAAAGTGAAATGATACCATTGCCTGATATAGATGTGGCGAGAATTAAATGAGAAATTAAATGGGCACTCCATGTCTGGCTGTCATTTTCATTGTGATTAAAGAGCAGCTGTGTGATACTGAGATATTCTCTTGTTTGGGGGATAACTGTATCTTTATGTTTATGCTTAGCAGGTCCCACGTCTCCTCGTGGAATTTTGCCGCAGGTTTCAAGAGCTACCGAATTCTGTCTGCTGCCTTGGCCACCATATCTCTGGGAAGCTTGGCTTGTTGTTAAACAGGTAAGGATGAGAGCAAAGGTCTGAGCTTGTGGGATTCAAGCACCAGCTGGCCTCCTAATATGTTCTAGAAGAGTGTGATGTTGAAAGCGATGCCTCTGGACTCCGATCTGAGTCCAGAGAACAAAGGACACCAATTCCATTTGCCTAAAATCAATCCAACAGAAAATACTTATAAAATGCCTTCTATGGGGGCAGGCTTTGTCCTAAATGGGGAATAAGACTCAGTCCCTGATACATTTCACACAGGCTCAGCATTCAGTAAGTGATGAAAAGTGAAAGGGAATTGGGGTGGGCGTTTTAGAAAGCTGTCACGGCAGGCCTCTCTGAGATGCACTATAGAGCAAAGACTGAAGGATATGAGAGCCAGCCAGGTAAGGCTGTAGGCTGACTGACCCTCCTGTTTTGCCTAAGCTTGAGGGGTTTCCTGGGAAGCAGGTCTTTCATTGCTAAAACCAGGGAAGTTTCAGGCAAATTGGGGCTAGTTGGTCACCTCAGTTAGAGTGTCGCAGGCAGAGGAGACAGAAAGCACACAGGCTGGCATGAGGGACAGTACTTGGGATGTGCTAGGGAAGTCCAGGAGACCAATG
Organism: Glis glis; assembly: GCA_004027185.1. Lineage (NCBI taxonomy): Eukaryota > Metazoa > Chordata > Mammalia > Rodentia > Gliridae > Glis > Glis glis. The sequence goes on along the minus strand of PVJS01030907.1, from coordinate 11,089 downwards.
TGATGGCATATGGCTAGGCAGGAGAGAGAGAAGGAGTAGAGCACAGAGCGGGAGGCCGAGCCAGACCACTCAGGGGCTTGCTGGCTGGCGTAAGGGCAGTTGATGAATGAACTGTCACTCAGTGTTCTGTCGCAAGTGTTCAGGTGCAAGGCATGATGGAGGCAGGGGACAAAGAAAGGTACCTACAAAAGATGCCTGCTGCCAAAGGGAGTGAGGCCCGCGAGTTCTCAGGTCCTCCTGATGCTACGGCAGGTGGATGACTGCATCCTAGATGGTCCCAGAGGCCTGGCTGTGTTGATGCTCTGCCTGTCCTGCCTCTAGGACTGGGAGAATGTGGTTAGTGGATCGTTCCATGAGGAACAAGGAAGCAATTTTCCTGGAGCTGTGTGAGCACTGAAGGTCAGTGTTTGGGCTCTCCTCACTGGGACAGAGCTTCTCCGAGGGCCTCTCTTACACTGGCATGACCCCATTCTCAACGTTGTCAGAGATGGAGGGGGCACACTGGGTCCAGACTCTTCTAATAGATGAATAAATAAGGACCAAGAGAGGACTGTGACTTTGTCCAAGAAAACTTGGGGAGTTGGAGACAAAGCTGGCTGTTGACACTAGAGGGAGGGCAACTGGCTGGGACGGGTCAGAACCTGGAGCCTGGTGGCTGTACCTGACCTGCAGGGCCCCCTCCCTAGTGTCTCCGCTTGAGGTTCAAGAATAGGAATTTGGTCTCAAGGACAAGGGGAGAAAGAGGCTGATTTTTTCCCCTCAAGTCAAGTCTATAGCAGAAGAACGGGGGGATCTTCTGGGAGACCCCAGATTTAAGTGGCACATATAAAAATGTATAGAGTGTGTTGGAATAAGAGACCAGATGATGAGAATAATTGAAAGTGTGCATTGTGGACAAGGAGTGGAGCATCCGACAGTGCAAAGGTCAGAAAAGGAGCTGGGATCAGTGGACCTAATAACTGAGTCCAAATATTTGAAGGGCTGACATACACCAACAATGTACTTTGTTTATTTTCTTGGTTTTCTTTGCCATTTAATTAGTCACACTTTGGCCACAGTGCTACTTCTCTTGTTTCATTCCAAATATAGCATTATAACTCCCTCATCCAGGGTTACCTGCATATTCATGGGTCTAGGGACAGTCACCCTATAGAAGGAAGCTTCCTGAACTTAGATACATATATTATGGGGCTTTATCATTGCGCATACTCTCATACTTTACCTCCAAAATTTTGATTTAACTAGTATGGCATGGAGCCTATGATAGTTTAGACTGTTGAGCAGAGATTTTTTTTTGTCCTGTTGGTATTGGTATGGGTCTTGGCCTCATTGTTTTAATTGGCCAGTAGGCTATTATTGGACATGATGTGCACAGAAACCCTCAATTTTCCTAGTTTGTCTTGTCTGTTGCTCTCCAGTGATCAATGATAAAGAGAGTATGCTAGGTAGCCACCAATCCAAGGAGAATAAAATATATGTGAAGCTGCCTTAAATCCAGCCTATGGTCTGGTGCAAAGTCATGCCCTTGACCCCAGCTTGGATCAACCAAGATCTAGCTACCCACAGAACTGTGAGTGAGAAATAAATGCTGAGTTTTGAGATATTTGTTACACAGCAATGTCTAACTCATACAAGGCCTTGGTCCTAAGAGATTCTGATTCAATGGGTTTGAGTTAAGGCCCAATGCTATGGTTTCAATGTTTGTGTCTCATCCAGATTCATATGGTAAAATCTAATTTCCAATTGATTAGGGTCTGAGGGTGGATTCTTCATGAATATGATTAATATATTTATAAAAGGAACCTGAGATCCACTTTGCTTCTCTACCATGTGAGAAGACAGCAAGAAGATCCCTTCTATGAACCAGGAAATGGACCCTTTCCAGAACCCCTGCCTGCTGGCATCTTGATCTGGAATTCAAGACTGAGCTGTGGCCCCGTCAGGCCATAGAACGTGCAGCAGCCATTCTAGATCCTTGTGGCTCTTGTTTAATTGCATTTTTAATCACTGTGCACATTTCTGCTCCACTTTCAGCTCTTGGTTTCAAATCTGGACTTCAGCTCCATTGCTGATCCTTTGGATTTGAGATTAGTAATTAATCTCCCCTGAATATGAGTCTCAGCTTTTTCTGACCGACTCTGACTTGGGCCAACACCTCTAGCCCAGTGGCTCTCTGTCTCACTGCATGAACTTGAAACAACCTTGAATCAGGCTGACGATTCCATCAGAATCTCTGGGGTGGCACAGAGGTGTCAGATGTTTTCACATGCTCCCCAGCTCCCCAGAAGACTGCGGTGGGCAGCCAGAGTTGACAGCCATGCACCGGCAGAAACCACAGCTCCCTACAGCCACCACCCACCCTCCTTCCCACAGCCTGGGTTCGACCTCTGTCACCGGAGTGCCACTTCCACCAAGAGTATCTCAACCTAGTAACCACATTTCCATGCAATACAAGAGCTCTTTTAATGTCCCCAGCCGATAGTTACTTTCCCCGCCCTCCAGGAGTAGAGTTTGAAATATGCCACCGATCATCAGGATGCAGGCTGAGCGCAGAGGCAGCTGGCCAAAGAAAACAGAGCGCTCACAGGAGAGAGGCCCAGACAGAAAGCTGCCGGGCCATGCAAAGTAGGGAAAGAAGCCGTTCCCCGTAACGAGGAAGCCGCGGCAGGCGCTTTGCAGAGCAATACAGTTGATAAATACTCTGTACTTAAAGTGAACTTTGAACAAATGCATAAGCAGAGATTGAGTGTTTTCTGCAAATAGAAGCACTCAAGGGCTCGATACAAAGAAGCCATGAGCCAGCATAGACTGAAGCGAACAGAGAATGGGGTTGGGGACTCAATGGAAGTCAACGAGCAGAACCCAGGCAGTAAAACACATTCCTGCACATCCAGATGCGTCAGATGGCAGGCAAGCTTCTGGCGATACTCACTAAGGAGGGGGTCACACTAGTTTTGCAGTGAGAAGAGATTGGGAATTCATATCGGAATCTCGCTGTGTGTTATTTATAGTTTTCTGTATGCACCGCGGCTTAAACTGACTGTATAATAAGTACTTGATCATTTTCATTCCAGGGGATGGGCTCATCATTTTCAATTAATTCTTTTTGTGGCTGCCATGAAGCCCAGAGCTAAGAAATCTTATCAGGCTCTTTTAGAGATATCAATAGGGGTGGGGAGGTTGGGTGTCCGGTTTGGCGGCACAGCAGGTAAGTAGCTCTCCCTAGGGAATGGGGCTTCAGCATTCCGATTTCGCTCTAGGAGTGTTACAAACCATGTTAGCACCATGGGGTCCGAAAATAGAGAATAATCAGCGACTGTAAGAAAAGAGGAATGGAAAAGCCCTGGGCACGATGTGGCTGGGATGTTCTTTAATGAGACAGGGTGCCAGAAAGATCTGGAAAGAGCACGAGTTGCAAAACTGGAAAGGTTGGGGGAGTCAAGTTGAGCGTTTGAAAGCAGCCATGCCTGCTTTTCATTAAGATGAAAACCCAGATACATTCTCTCTTCATGCAGAGTCAACTGATCTCAATACAGCAACCCAAATCCACTTGCCCATCGGTTCCAATGGAGGCGTGCGGGTGAGGACAGAACCCGACTCTCTTTATCTGCCAGGACCGGATATTGATTTGAGTTTCTGATGGAAATAAACAGGCTTTGCTTTTCTCGGTGATTTAAACGGACTCGCTGCAGAAAGAAACATCAGGGCTAAAGGCAAAGCGCTACAATGAACTTAATTCTTTCAGCCTTCCCTTCTTCCCCTTTCTTTCCTCTTCGGCTAGGGAGGTGCCTCTCAGCAGCCCCACCCTTGTGGTTCTCTTTGGAAGTGCTCCTGGAACCTCAGTAGAGGAGGGGTTTAAACACCATGAAAACAGATTAAAAGCGAATGGACTTGGGAGGTGAGCAGAAACTGAGCCCTGCCCTAGCAGGATGCTCCTGATAACAGCGTGCAGTTACGTGGAAGGTCTCCTTGGATTTCCTCAGAAAAGGGCAGATTAAAAGCAAACAAAAGGATAAAAAGCCCAGGCCTTAAATAGCAAGAGAGAAGCTGGGTGGTGGGAATAGCCTATGCCAGGTTCTCTCTTGGGGATTTTGGGCCAAATCCCATTTCACACCAGATTTAATGGAGAATTCTTCTGAAACTCAGAATCTGTCTACTGCCTTTGAACATCTTCCTTTAAAAGGTGTTAATGAGCTTGACGACTTCTTCAGGACTACAAGGTCTCATTACTGCCGCTGCTGGGCTGACACCTACCCAGGGCCTGCTTCTGGAATTCTCTCATTTGGAGATCCAGTTTCATCACTGATATTTCCCCCCCCATTCCTTTATCTGAGAAGAAGGGAATATTTAGACATTTAATTGGCATATAACGAGATAACTATAACAAGTTAATTAGTTCTCAATTAAGTTGCATTTACCATACTTCCTGAATGTGTTCTCAGCAATTAGGGACATCTAATGAACTTAGAGTAGCTGCTTGGCTTCCCACAGCAAGCAGGAAGAGAACATCTCTCCTTAAGTCTGAGACAGTATGACATTGTTTTCTTTAAAGCCAGCGTCGGGGTATATATCCAACCTGTCTTAGAATCAATTGAATGTAACAGCTGGTCCATTCACTGAAAGAGTAAGCAGAACCAGTTATGGTATGCAAATCAAAGAGTTGTGGAGTTAGTGCAAGGTGAAGGGCTTTGTCTTTGGAATCCAGTGGATGTGGGCTCAAGTGCTAGCCACTACTTTCTAGTTGTGTGACCATTTTGTTCATTTTCTGCTGCTATCACCAAATACCGGACACTCAGTAATTTATAAAGAATAGAGGTTTATTTCCCTCATGGTTATGGAGGCTGGGAAGTCCAAGAGCATGACACCAGTATCTGGTGAGGGCCTTCTTGCTGCATCATGGTATGGCAGAGGCATCACATGGTGAGACAGAGCAACCAGAGAGAGCTTCTTTTACAACAAAACCACTCTTTAAATAACCCCATAACTCATTCATCGATTTGTCCATGAATGGATTAATCCACCACAAAGGCATAGCCTTTATGATCCAATGACCTCCCCAAATTCCCACATCTAAATATTATTAACATATCAATTTGGGAAAGTTTCCAACACATGAAATTTGGGGCACACATTCAAACCATAGCAATGATTTTGGACAAGTATCTCAAAAATCACCCCAAATCTCAGTTTCTCTGATTCTATGCTAGACATAACAATATAGAACTCACTAGGGTTGCTGTGTAGACTGATGAGAGAATGGAGCGTAAAGCCCTATGAATATAGGCTATATAGAGTACCCACTGATACTAGCTTCTAGATGTTTCTCTGTGTCTCTGTCATTTGGAAGGATTTGGGAGAGAGAGCAGTTACCTGTCACTAAAGTCATTGCAGAGCCTCCTAGTCAAATTTCACTGCCTTGTTAGTAAAGAAATCTCCATGAACGCATTATCAGAATATTACAGAATGACCAGGGAATTTAGATTGATAAGATTAGTTGTTCATTTTAGCCTGATGTTTCCCTTAAGATCACATAGTTCAATGAAATCAAGATCAGAAAAATGGGTGAGGCCGGGCATGGTGGCGCCCACTTGTAATCCCAGTACTTGGGAGGCGGAGACCAGAGGATCTGGGTTCGCGGCCAGCCTCAGCTACTTAGTGAGGCCTCCGCAACTTCATGAGACCCTGTTTCAAAATAAAGTATAAAAAATAGGGCTGGGGATGTAGCTTGGAGGTAGAAAGCCCCTGGGTTCAATCCCAGGTACTGCAAAAAAAAAAAAAAAAAAAAAAGGAAAAAGAAAAGAAAAGAAAAAGAAAAATGGGTGAGATTATCAGTCAAGCACCTTGGAAGAATAAGTACAAAACTGGTCCCCTTGGGGGAGAAAAGGGAGCTAGTATTGGGTAGAGAAGGGGTTAAGACTCTCAGGGGCCCCGGAGTAATGGCTCTCCCTCTCTATTCCTGTCTATCCAAAGGGCTCACCTCTCCTTCTGAGCCAGCTATGATTAAAAAGCCGTGTTGAGGAATCATCAGAAGGAGGGGAAAAAATTTACAAACTAATTTGCATTTTAATGAATTTTTAATTGAACCAAAATCTGTTGTTTCTGTTTAAAGATGCAGTGCTGACTTTGTGGTCTCTACGGCTGAGGGCCAAGTGGGAACTCGATGTGATGAAAACAATGATAATGCTAAGCTTAATTAGGTTTGAAAACTTGTCTGAGAGGGTGCTAAGGAGTCTGGAAGTGCGAGCATTTACTGGCAGTGGGCTAAGCACCGGGGGTCCCCAGAACCAAGAACACACCCGAATCATCAGTCAGGCAAAGCACTCACCATGGGCCAGATTATTGGTGTCCTGGCTATGGTGTTATTGGGTTCCTAGGCATAGGTACCTGCCAAGCCCAGTCAGGGGTAGATGGACCATGAATTTCTATACTGGCTTTAGTGTGGAAACACTTCCTTTTCTTTTTTTTTTTTTTTTTTGCAGTATTGGGGATTGAACCCAGGGGCATTCTACCTCTAAGCTACACCACCAGCTGTATTTTTTATTCTTTATTTTGAAACAGGGTCTAAATTGTGGAGGGCCTCACTAAGTAGCTGAGGCTGGCCGTGAATCCAGACCCTCTTGTCTCAGCCTCCCAAGTACTGGGATTACAAACATGCGCCACCACACCCGGCTCCTCCTTTTCTTTATATTGCTCAGCAGGGTTTTAGTGGAGGTCACATATGGCAAACACACACAGAGCAGTTAAGGAGATCAATGTATCTTTTCGGAGAAGGCATTGAGAGGCCACCATCGAAAGAGCTGTCAATGATTTGAGATTTTGTTCTACTTGGTAAAATGGTCTGAGATTTTTTTCCCCCTGTTACCCTGCCTGGGTCAGACACAGATTTCTCTAAGTTCAAGCTTCATGTTCTTGCTGGCTCTCCACGACCTGCAGTTCCATGGAGGTGGGGAGAAGGGCCACAGGTGGGCCTGGATGGATTTCTGCACAAGCAGTGGGTTGTGTTGTAGAACACTGAGCTTGGAGCACTCATCACCTTCATAGGAAGAGGAAGAGCGCCTGCTCTGGGTCTGCGTTGAGGGATGCTACTGAGAAGCTCTCCAGGTAGAGTGGTCAGAATCTTGCATTCCTGGTGCACCCAGAAGGGTCCCCGTTCAGGGTCCCTGGCAGGTTCCCCTCCCAGAAACCATGGCTGCGTGCCACTTTCAAAGTCAAAGACAAATCTCAGCTAATTCAAGTACAGTGTGTGCCAGGTATATTCGGAAAGAGGTTTGTTTCTTTACTGGAAAGGAAGAAGGTATTGGTTGAAATTACTGCCCATTTGGTCCCCTGTTTTAGAAAATTTGTGCTGTGGGGGAAATTCTGGAGTATTAACTAATTAGTACCCCTTCCCCTTGAACGTCTCCATTTGTTCCCAAGGCCTATTTATCACTCCTTCACCTCCCATATCCACTCTTCCCATCTCTGCCTCAGTGGTCCTATGTGAGCCTACCTCTTCCCAAGGCAGATACCATGGCAGGGCTGGAGGAAAAGAAACACCATACAAATAGTAAGCTTTATAGGTTAAAAAGCCACCGCCCGGGAAGTATGGCCAAAAAATTTTGGAAGGTTGTTTGGCATGCAGATGTTTTTCTTCTCCAAACACAGACTAGAAAAAAAAAAATAAAAAAGATACCACAGGCTAAGGGGAGGAGAAAATGGGCAGAGAGAAATTAAGATGTGAACTGTACCTTCAGGCTGAGTTGGGGGATGTCTACTTGATAAAATTCCTAGATCAATTTGGGGATATGCTACAATGGGAGAAAAATGATGGCCCAACAGTGTGGCAGAGAAAACCTGAGAAACCCACAACATTTCTTTCTTTTTTGTGGTACCGGAGATTGAACGCAGGGGTGTTCTACCTCCACGCTACGCCCCCGGCCCTATTTTTTTATACTTTATTTTGAAACCGGGTCTCATGAAGTTGCAGAGGGTAGGTAGAGAGAGAGACAGGGAGAGAGAGAGAGAGAGAGCACGAGCGCGCGTGCGCGAGCTGAGGCTGGCCACGAACCCGGATTCTCCGGTCTCCGCCTCCCAAAGTACTGGGATTACAAGCGTGCGCCACCACGCCTGGCTAGAAACCTACAACACTTCTTATGGTGTGCAGGAACAGATGGATTTTCCCCATGCGCTGCAGTCAGATGCCGTGGGAGACCTAGTTCTTATGGTTCCAGCTCCTCTTTGCTCTTCCTCATATTACATCTATCTTCCCTTCTTGATTGCCTGCCCTGAAGACTTCAAGTCCTTTCACATCTGAAAGGAACAGTATTACAGAATCTGCTTACAACTGTGTCAATTTAAATCTATGTTCTCTCTCTCTCTATCCATCCATCTCTCCATCCACCCACGCACCCACCCATCCATTCATTTATCTAAGCTAGCGGTTCTGCTTCTCTGTGGCTTAGAAGGGTCATTCTGGTCACATGGAGAAAGAAACATCTAGAAGGTGGTCCTCCTGCAAGCATGGAGAGAAGAGAGAACATTCAAAAGAAATTTTTTCTCTGTGCTCCCTTCAGTCACTGAACTCCTTCTTCCCCCCAACCCACCGCAGATATTTTATATCCCTAAGTTCTCTCAGAAGCTCTAAGAGAAAGAAGGAAACCAGGCCATTTTCACTGAGACCCAAACCAGGGTTCAGGACCATGTCAGAGCTTCCTGCATGTCAGGGAGGCCCTTGTCTCAGGCAGAGGCTGACCAGCCCTTCTGTTTTGACAGCTTTTCAAGTGCATCTCTTATAATAGTGATTCTAATAAATTATGAATCAGGTCAAACAAACCTAATTATTTTTAGCATCCCTTTTTCCTTTTAAAGTGAAAACAAATTTCTTTAATGGCCTTTTCCAGTGGTCTACTAGGAATTTTAAAAGATAGGTGGAGAAAATATACAACGTTTTGTTATTCTTCTTTTCTTACTAAATTAGAATCCAATCTAGGGAAAGAAAATTCTAAAAAGTTTTCAGAGGAGATTTGGACAGTTGAATAAGACTGGATCATGGTGGTGCACACCTGTAATGCCAGTACTTGGAAGGCTGAGACAAGAGGATCACAGGTTTGAGGACAGCCTCAGCAAATAGTGAGACTCTCAGCAACCTACTGAGACCCTGTTTCAAAAACACAAAATATAAAAGGCTGGAGGTGTAACTTGGAGGTAGAATGCCCCTGGGTTCAATCCCCAGTACTATTTGTGTGTGTGTGTGTGTGGTACTGAGGATTGAACTCGGGGCATTCTACCTCTGAGTTATACCCCCAGACTGATTTTATTTTTTATTTTGAAACAGGGTCTCACTAAGTTGCGGAGAGCCTCATGAGATTGCTGAGGCTGGCCACGAACCTGCGATTCTCCTGTCTCAGCCTCCCAAGTACAGGGATTACAAGCATGCGCTACCATGCCTGGCTCCCAGTACTATTTAAAAAAAAAGATGTGATCATGACAATCTGAAAAATAATTTTTGGTTACCTCTTTAATTTTCACAAGTGATGAACCTTCATTCTTTGGTTTTATTTAACCCAGGGGCATTCTACCTCTGAGCTACACCCCCAGCCCTATTTTTTTATTCTTTATTTTGAAACAGGGTCTCACTAAGTTGCAGAGGGCCTCACTAAGTAGCTGAGGCTGGCCGCGAACCCGGATCCTCTGATCTCAGCCTCCCAAGTACTGGGATTACAAGCGTGCACCACTACACCTGGCTATTTCATGCTTTTTTCAGATTCAGGTTTATTTATGTTACTGGGGATTGAATCCAGGGGCATTTTATCTCTGAGCTATACCCCCAGCCCTATTTTAAATTAATTAATTTTTTTTTTTTGCAGGACTGGGGGTTGAGCCCAGGGGCATTCTATCTCTGAGCTACACCCCCAGCCCGATTATTTTATTCTTTATATTTTGAAACAGGGTCTCACTAAGTTGTGGAGGGCCTCACTAAGTAGCTGAGGCTGGTCGCGAACCCGGATCTTCCGGTCTCAGCCTCCCAAGTACTGGGATTACAAGCAAACGCCACCACGTCCAGACAGATTCAGGTATTTAAACCAGGGAAAATGAAATTTACTTTCCATATTTTGTCCTTTTTACCCTTTTTTATGTTCTGGAATAGCTCGCTTGAAAAAAAACAAAAGCCCATAGGCTCTTATATTTCTCGAGGCTCTGAGTATTTCTCAATCATCCATATTAATTACCACTTTTAACTAAAGTGACTAACTTCTATTTCACAGAGAAAATAATTGGGGGGTAGGTAATTGAGAACTGTCTGTCATATACGAGCATTTTAGCAGACTAACAGAGCTTGTGATGCATATAATATAATTTTCTTCAGCCACAGACATCATTTTACACTTCAAAATCAACACATTCATTAACATGACCTAAGACATAGCTGTATAACATATAAAAATTAGAAGCAAAAGTACATAAACTTTGAGTTATGTTTCATAACCAGTATTTCATGATTCTATCTTACTTAGAAAATATCTAGGTATCTAAATTCATTAATTAACTATTAATATTAATTACTAACTACCAATATTATTTAATATTTGTCCAGGGTTCTTAATTAACCTAAAGATGCTGGAAAATATGTCTAATCTGGTTCAATGTAAAATATAATTACTGTTACTATGAAGTGTTTGTCAGAATAATGATTCAACTTAGTCGAACACAAATTTATAATTTTCATAATGTTAAACATCATGAAGGAGTAATATTAACTTACTTGATTAGTAAATCTGTTTAAATATAGGAAATCAGATTATTTTTTGGAGAAAAAAATCCCAACTAAAATGAAAGGTACTATTGTACTAGATTTAACACTCATAAGACTGAAAATATGCAGCTAGTTTTTCTTAGACTACTGTGATTGGCCAAAATTTACTTTTAACTATGTGAACTTGGACTTCTAAAATGTTTCTTTTTTTTTTTTTTGAGGTACCAGGGATTGAACCCAGGGGCGTTCTACCTCCGCGCTACACCCAGGGCCCTATTTTTTTATACTTTATTTGAAACCGGGTCTCACGAAGTTGTGGAGGGCCTCACTAGGTAGAGAGAGAGAGAGAGAGAGAGA
>PVJS01030906.1:0-23780 GCA_004027185.1 Glis glis | reverse complement strand
AAAAAAAAAAAAAAAAAAGCCATACGAATGTTTGTGCACTGTATAAAAAATATGTATTTCATAATTGAACTACCCACCTACATGCAGGAATGGGGTATTTTGGTCTTGGACAGAGAACTTTTCTAATCATACCAATGTCAGAGGCTGGGTAACATTTCCTCTGCAGATTCTTCAGTGGTTCAGTTGAGCTGGCTCCTCCAGTGCTCCCCAAGAAAGAGATCAGGGAAGGGCTAGCTTGGAGCCTGCTGCTTCCACTGGTGTGGGGGGGGTTTGTTGTGGGGGTGCTGGGGGTTGAACCCAGGGGCATTCTACCTCTGAGCTCCACTCCCAGCCCCCCCTTTTTAAACAGGGGCCTAAGTTAACCCACGCTAGCCTCAAACCTATGATCCTCCTGTCTCAGCTTCCGAAGTACTGGGACTGCAGGCATGTGCCACCACACCTGGCTTTGAATGACATGTCCTTACCTGTTCTGGTTCAGAAGACAGACCCTGGGAGCTTCTGACATTTACTCCAATATGTTGGTTTGACCTAAAAAGAACCGGAAGCCAGCACACCCCACTGGCCACCAGGCCGCCACACGGCAAGGCACGCCCTGCCAACTCAGGATGCTACGCAAATGCTGATGCCGTGTGGTTTTGTGGCTTGGGGTGGGAGCCCAATCTTTTAGAGATCTACACTCAAGCACTCGTGCTGAAATCATATGGTGTCTGGGACACAATTTAGGACAGTCCAGGAGGGGATGGGGAGGGCTAGGTAAAACAACACTGGCCATGGGTTGCTACCTCTTAAAGGGGTGCGGAAACCATTCTTTTTTTGTGTGTGTGTGTGGTACTGGGGATTGAACCTGGGGGCATTCTACCTCCTAGCTACACCCCAGCCGTATTTTATTTTTTATTTTGAAACAGGGTCTCACTAAATTGCTGAGGCTGGTCTTGATCTTTCTGTTTCAGCCTCCCAAGGAACCTCCCAAGTACTGGGATTACAAGCGTGTGCTACCACACCTGGTTCATTCGTGTGTGTGTGTATGTGTGTGTGTCACTGGTGATTGTACCCAAGGGCATTCTACCTCCAAGCTACACTTCCAGCCCTTTTGAAATTTTGTTTTATTTTTAGTCAGGGCCTTACTAAATTGCCCACCCTGGCCTTCAATCTATGATCCTCTTGTCTCAGCCTCCCAAATACTGGGATTACAGGTGTGCACCACCATACCAGCTACCATTTTTCTATTACCTTTACTTCTGGGAATTTTTTCTTTTTTTTTTTTTTGCGGTGCTGGGGATTGAACCCAGGGGCATTCTACCTCCGAGCTACACCCCTAGCCCGATTTTTTATTCTTTACTTTGAAACAGGGTCTCACTAAGTTGTGGAGGGCCTCACTAAGTAGCTGAAGCTGGCCTTGAACCTGAGATCCTCCTGTCTCAGTCTCTCAAGTACTGGGATTACAAGCATGTGCCACTAAGCCAGGCTTATTTATTTATTTATGTTACTTTTTGTTTGTTTTGTGATACTGGGGATGGAACCCAGGGGCATTCTACTTCTTCTACACCACTAGCCCTATTCATTTATTTGTTACTTTTTGTTTGTTTGTTTTTGTGGTACTGGGGATAAAACCCAGGGGCATTCTACCTCCACGCTATACCCACACCCAGCCCTATTTTATTCTTTTTTATTTTGAAACAGGGTCTCACTAACTTGCTGAGGCTGGCTACAAACCTGCAATCCTCCTGTCTCAGTCTCCCAAGTACTGGGATTTCAAGCATGTGCTTGCTCCTTCGGAGGACTCTTCTCCCAGGCTCACTCCCTGCACCTCCGGGTGCCTATTGGACACTTCTCCCTGGAAGGGTTAGTACTGTCACCCTCTCCCCACATCACCGTGACTCTGCAACCCCCTCTCAAAATCAGTACAGAAGCCAGCCTCCTCCCCTGCAGGGTGCATACCTGTGTCCCGTCCTCCCTCTTGCAAGCTCATGCATGCACGCAAAGCCACACCTGTGCAACACACACACACACACATACACAGAGTCATCAAGTCCTACCATCCCTGTCCTTACAGGCCTCTCTCCTAAATCACCCTTTCTAATCTTATTGTCATTGCACCAGGGGTCTCAAATTGAGTATGCATTTAAAACCAACAAGTGACCAGGCATGGTTGGCGCATGCTTGTAATTCCAGTACTTGGGAGCCTGAGACAGGAAGCTCACAGGTTCAAGGACAGCCTCAGCAAGTAGAGAGACTCTCATCAACCTAGCAAGACCCTGTTTCAAACTAAAAAATAAAAGAGGGCTGGGGGTTTGGCTCAGAGGTAGAATGCCCCTGGGTTCAATCCCCAGTACCACAAATAAATAAATAAAATAAAATGGGGCTGAGGAGGCCGGGCGTGGTGGCGCACGCTTGTAATCCCAGTACTTGGGAGGCGGAGACCGGAGGATCCGGGTTTGCAGCCAGCCTCAGCTACTTAGTGAGGCCCTCTGCAACTTCGTGAGACCCGTTTCAAAATAAAGTATAAAAAAAAAAATAGGGCCGGGGGGGTGTAGCTCGGAGGTAGAACACCCCTGGGTTCAATCCCTGGTACCACAAAAAAAAAAAAAACAATGGGGCCGAGGGCATAGCCCAGAGGTAGAGAAGGCCCTTGGATTCCATCCCCAGTATGACAGAAAAAAAAAAGTGTGCTTGTTCTAAAGGCAGGTGGCCTTGACAATGCCAGGTGTGGCCACGAATGTCAAGCAAGCGGAACTTCCCCACACAGCCCTGGGATGTGAACTAGCACCACTATGTCCAGAGGGACATGCCAAAGACCACACCCCCTGACCCAGCCCCAACTCCGCTCCCACACGCAGCCAGAGTTAAGTGCATGTGTCTGCCAGACGACACAACCACAGCCACTTCTGGCGCTGCCTTCATGTGGTCAACAATTAAAACCAACTCCAATGTCCACCAAGAATAGAACAGAAAGTAACCTGGGGCAGAGTTAGGCAACAGAAGAGCACAGGCCATAAATCTGAACAACTAAGCTGGGCATGGTGGCGCACGCTTATAAATCCAGTAAATGGGAGGCCAAGACAGGAGGATCGCAAGTTCAAAGTCAGCCTCAGCAACCTTGTGAGGCCCTCCACAATTTAGTGAGACCCTATTTCAAAATAAAACATAAAAATAGGGCTGGGGGTGTAGTTCAGAGGTAGAATGCCCCTGGGTTCAATCCTCACTATCACAATAAAAATAAAAATAAATCTGAACTGCTGCCCATGACGACGAATTTCACAGACATGACATTGAATGGAAGACACGGGACACAAGACCACACGGCGTGATGCTGGTGACAGGAAACTCAAGAATATGTTGGTCAAAGGCCCCGCACAGGCGTGGTGGCACACACCTGTAAACCCAGTACTTGGAGACAGGAGGATCGCAGGTTCGCGGCCAGCCTCAGCTACTTCACGTGGCTCTGAGCAACTTGGTGAAACCCTGTTTGAAATAAAAAATAAAATGGGCTGGTGATGTAGCTCTGAGGTAGAATGCCCCTGGATTCAATGCCCAGTACCACAAAAAAAGGGGAAGGAAGTCAGTCAGTCAGTCAAGGGTCTCCTTGGCCAGGAGAGTCAGAGGAGTGGAGCCAGGTGTGCCCTGGCTGCAGGCTGGGCCTGTCCAAGGGTCAGGGACAAGGACAAGTGTGAACAGTCGTCTGGGGAACACTGGAGTCTGTGTCATTCACTTGGTGGGTATAGGAAAGAGCTGCGGGTCCTTCGGTGGGACTTGAATGGCCTCTTGCCTCCTGAATTCCTGCTGCACAGCACTGGGCAGGGACTTCCTCCCGGGCTGAATAGGCCCAGTGACAGCACGTGAGAGCCCTGGTGAGCCATCAGGGCTTCCGAGGGCGCTGAGCTTTCTACTCCACAACAGAGGACTCTGCGCAGCAGCCAGACCCCTTCCTCAAAGGTCGCTCCGGTGGTGAGGACTGAAGGGAAGCAGGGAGAGGGAAGGGCAGGACGAAAGGGCGGGGGTGTAGGACAAGCCATTTCCTTCTTTTTTGATTGAGCCCCAAGGCATTCAACTTCTGAACTATACCCCAGCCCCTTTTGGGGGGGTTATGTGGTACTGCGGATTGAACTCGGGGACACTCTACCTCTGAGCTACAGCCCCAGCCCTTATTTTATTTTTTATTTTGAAACAGGGTCTCACTAAGTTGCTGAGGCTGGCCGCGAACCTGGGATCCCTGTCTCAGCCTCCCATGTACTGGGATTCCAGGCCTGCGCCACCACACCCCATGCAGGGACAATCCATTTCTTAACCAATAAGCACCGCCCCCTACCTGGCCCCACAGGAATAAGGGAAGGAAACATAGGCTAGGAAGAGCGACAGCCCCAGAAGTGGAGTTCTGGTCCCCAGCACTAGGTCCGGATGGTTCTGCTCAGAGCCGCCCCAGCCCTGCAGCTCCCCAGACTCGACCCACCCCTCCTCGGCAGATTCCCAGGCAGGGAGCCTGTGGGGCCCAGAGAAGGAGCACCGAGAAGCAAGACAGCACTGGGCCACCCATGGAGCCTGTGGGCGAGCCTGCCTATCCTGGAAAAAGGCACAGCAAGGGCTTCCACTATCCCAGTGAACCACAGCCCCTTTGGAAATTAGAAGCTCCAAGCTGTTTACCTTCTGAACTTCCTCATTCTGAGAATAAACCTGCTTTTACTAACTCCTGCTGAGGACAGATGCCAGGGAGCCCAGCTGAACCTAGTAAGCAGTCACCTTGGCCTTGGTTTCTGTGAGTTGTCACTGTCTCTGTGGGGCCGGTGGGAGAAGCCTCTCTCCCAGGCTCATCAAACTGCACAAAACTCACTTTCCCCTCTTCCATCTATTACTCATTTCCTCCGCGGGCAGGGCCACATCTGGCCAGCCAGGATCCACACAGGGTCCCTGGGCTGGGCTATAGGAATCACTTGCAACTCTCCCTACATTTGAAACATTCTCAAAATAAAAAGCTCAAAATCAAGTGGGGTGTGGTGGCACATGCCTGTAATCCTAGTCTTGGGAGGCTAAGACAGGAGGATTGCAGGTTCGAGGCCAGCTTCCACAACATTGCAAGTCTCAGCAACCTAGCAAGACCAAACCAAAAATAAAAAGGGCTGGAGTGAACCTCAGAGGTAGAATGCACCTGGGTTCAATCCCCAGTAACACACACACACACACACACACACACACACACAAAGATCTCCAATTACAAAAGGAACATATGTTCATTCATGACAAAAATACACTTGCACATATGTGTATAAAAGTTATAAAGGAAATTAAAATTATTCATTACCAGCTAAAGATGTCTATTTAAGAAAATAGCCTGGCCGGGTGTGGTGGCACACACTTGTAATCCCAGTACTTGGGAGGCGGAGACCGGAGGATCTGGGTTCGTGGCCTCAGCTACTTAGTGAGGCCCTCTGCAACTTCATGAGACCCTGTTTCAAAATAAAGTATAAAAAATAGGGCCGGGGGTGTAGCTCGGAGGTAGAATGCCCCTGGGTTCAATCCCCGGTACCGCAAAAAAAAAAGAAAAAAAAGAAAAAGAAAATAGCCTAACCAGGCACGGTGACATATGCCTGTAATCCCAGTACTTGGGAAGCTAACACAGGAGGATCACAGGTTTGAGGACAGCCTCAGAAGTAGTGAGATTTCCAGCAACCTATCGAGATCCTGTTTCAAAACAAAAAATAAAATTGGGCTGGGGTATAGCTCGAAGGTAGAATGCCCGTGTAACACACACACACACACACACACACACACACACACACACGGAGAAAACAGCCTAAGCTGGGTACTGTGGAGTACGCTTGTAATCCCAGTATTTGGGAGGCTGAGACAGGAGGATCACAGCCTCAGCAACATGAGGCCCTCCACAACTTAGTGAGACCCTGTTTCGAAAATAAAAAATAAAGCCAGGTGTGGTGGTGCACGCTTGTAATCCCAGGATTTGGGAGGCTGAGACAGGAGGATCGCAGGTTCACAGCCAGCCTCAGCTACTTAGTGAGGCCCTCCGTAACTTAGTGAGACCCTGTTTCAAAATAAAGAATAAAAAATAGGGCTGGGGGTGTAGCCCAGAGGTAGAATGCCCCTGGGTTCAATCCCCAGTACCACAGAAAACAACAACAACAACAACTGGGGGGGAAGCCAGGCAGTGGTGCACATCTGTAATCCCAGTACTTGTGAGGCTAAGACAGGAGGATCACAAGTTAGAAGTCAGCCTGGACAGCTTAACAAGGCCCTGTTTCAAGATAAAAAATAAACCAGGTGTGGTGGCACAAGCTTGTAATCCTAGTACTTGGGAGGCTAAGACAGGAGGATCGCAGGTTCACGGCCAGCCTCAGCTACTTAGTGAGACCCTGTTTCAATATAAAGAATAAAAAATAGGACTGGGGGTGTAGAACCCAGGTAGAAGCCCCTGGGTTCAATCCCCAGAACCACAAAAATAAAAATAAAAATAAAAAATGAAAAGGGCTGGGGGTGTAGCTCAATGATAGAGCGCCTCTGGGTTCAATTCCCAGTGCCGCAAAAATATAAAATAAAATTCATTAGACTTTCTTACAATTTTTCCCTTGGATATTTAACAGAAATTATTGTCCCAAAAAATGCTTTAAAGGAGGATCGTAGGTTCAAGAACAGCCTCAGCAACTTTAGTGAGACCCTGTTTCAAAATAAAAATAAAAAAGGTTTGGGGGTTTAGCTTGAAGGTAGCATGCCCCTGGGTTCAATCCCCAGTACCACACACACACACACAAAAAAAAAAAACCTTAGGAGGAAATGACCAGTGAAGTCCTTTGGGGGGGGCCACTGGGGTTGAACCCAGAGGCATTCTACCGCCAAGCTACACCAGAGCCCTATTTTATTTTGAAACAGGGTTTCACAGGGTTGATGAGTCTCATTACTTGCTGAGGCTGTCCTCCAACCTGGGATCCTCCTGTCTCAGCCTCCCAAGTACTGGAATTACAGGGGTGCACCACCTCTAGGGCCTGGCTCAGTGAAATCCTTTCATTCACTCACTGCTTACATATTTCCTGCAAACCTACTCTACATTAGGCACAGCACAAGTCACTACAGATGCACAACTGTTCTCCAGGGACATGTAGACCAGAGATAAGCCCCCCAAAGGTCAGCTGGGGGGGTCTAAGGGATGCTTTTCCTGAGGTCTCTGCAGAGAGAGTTGGTGTTCAACAAAGGGCCAATCTGAACCTAGCAAGAGTTTCCCAGCTACTCTCTCCCTACAGGCTCCTTAGGTCATCAAAGTCCCTAACCAGGCTGGGGTATAGCCTGCACCATCCAGGCCACAGGATCACCCATCCCCAAGGGCCCAGGAGGAAGCCCCAGGGAGCTCACCACTGAGTCCCCAGACCTCTACAGGGCTGGCACAGAGCCCCTCCCAGGTCTACTACTTCACTGATAAGGGACGCAATCCAGACAGTCCACGGCTACTGGGTTGAAAAGTGGAGAGAGCGGCATCCCAGAGCTTCACAGCACACACATCGGCTCAGGGGAAGGAACCACTGAGCAGGAGAGGTGGCTCATGCAGCCCCAAGGGAACCCTTCCTCCTGCACTCTTCCAAGCTGCAGAGGACTGGGGTCCCATGGGAAACTAAAAAGGGCCAAACTAAAACCTATCTGAGCCAGGCATGGTGGCGCATACCCATAATTCTAGTCCGTGGAAGGCTAAAACAGGAGGATCCCAGGTTAGAGGACAGCCTCGGCAATGTAGCAAGACTCTCAGCAACCTAGCAAGACCCTGTTTTCAAACAAAAATGTAAAAAGGGCTGGGATGTGGCTTGGAGGTAGAATAACCCTGGGGTCAATCCCTGGTACCACAAAAAAGGTACCACAAAAAAAATTAAAAAATAAAAATAAAACCTGTCTGAGAGGCTGCTCAAGAGCCAGGCAGAGACAGTGAATGAACATTTAGATGTTTCCAACTCCATCCAAACTTCCCCAAAACTTCCAAGTTCTTTGTCATACTTTCTTTTTGGTGGTGCTGGGATTGAACCCCAGGCTTTTCAAATGCAAGGCAAACACAAAAGCGGCTGGAGGCAAGCTCAGAAGTAGAACACTGAGCAGGGCGTGGTGAACACCTATAATTCCAGCTCTTGGGAGACTGAGACAGGAGGATCGCAGGTTAGAAGTCAACCTCGGCAATTTAGTGAGGCTCTCAGCAATTTAGTGAGGCTCTCAGGAACTTAGGAAGACCCTGTTTCCAAATAAAAAATAAAATAGAGCTGGGGGTGTGTAGCTCAGAGGTAGAATGCCCCTGGGTTCAATCCCCAGCAACACACACACACACACACACACACACACACACACACACAGAAAGCCGCCCCTGGGTTCAATCAATCCCCAATACCAAAAAAATAATTAAATAAATAAAGTGTAGAATACCCTAATGCAAATCCTTTTTTTAACCCTGTGAACACAATAAATCAGCGCACCAGGAAACTGAAACCTAGAGAGAAAACAGACAAACCTGAGAAGTAAAAACGCCCACATCACATTAGAAAGGCAGCCTTTGAAACCTGCTTACACAGCTGGGGTAGAAGACACCTCCTCCTCCCCCCAGGCGCAGGCCCCAAGCTCTGGAACCCGTGAAGATGCTACACCTGGTAAAAGGGACTCTGGAGACTAAGAGCACGGACTGACTTAAAGAGATCATCCTGGATTGCCCAAGTGGACCTAATTCTAAACGGAGCCATGAAAAGCAGAGACTTTTCAGCCAGGTGTGGTAGCACACACCTGTAATCCTAGTACCTGGGAGGCTGAGACAGAAGGATCGCAGGCTTGCAGCCAGCCTCACTCAGCAAGTAGTGACTCTCAGCAACGTAGTGAGACACTGTTTCAAAACAAAACAAAACAAAAAAATAGGGCTGGAGGTGTAGCTCAAAGGTAGAATGTCCCTGGGTTCGATCCCCAGTACCAAAAAAAAAAAAAAAGAATTTTCTCTAAACTGAAGTCAGAGATGTAACAGGAACAAATCTGGCAAACAGCCGGGAAGGAAAGAGGACACCTCGGCCTTACGAGCGCAGGACTGACCCTGGCCAGCAACGTGAATGGGCTTGGAGGCGACTCTACCCCAGAGCAGCCAGCAAGAACCAAGTCCTGGGCCGGGCGTGGTGGCGCACGCTTGTAATCCCAGTACTTTGGGAGGCGGAGACCGGAGGATCCGAGTTCGCGGCCAACCTCATCGCGCATGCGCGGGTGCGCGTGGTTTATCTCTCCTCTCTCTCTCTCTCTCTCCCTCTCTCTCTCTCTCTCTCCCTGTCCCTTTCTCTCTCTCTCTCTCTCTCCCTAGTGAGGCCCTCTGCAACTTCGTGAGACCCGGTTTCAAAAATAAAGCCTAAAAAAATAGGGCCGGGGGCGTAGCGCGGAGGTAGAACGCCCCTGCGTTCAATCCCCGGTACCGCAAAAAAAAAAAAAAAAGAACCAAGTCCTGTAAATACCTTGACTTTGGCCTGTAACACTCTACGCAGGAAGATCTAGGAGGTAAGCCTACCTGAACCTCTGGTGCCAGAAATTGTTTCAAGATGCTAAATGTGTGGGGATTTGTCATAGCAGCTAAAGAAAAAATAATATGCAAGCAGCAATCTGGAAAAAAAAGAACTCAGTTCTGGAAGCACAAGAAAACTGAATTATGAAGTACCTGTTCAGTCTCAATACCCACAGGCTCTTCACACACACACCCCCCCCCACACACACACACACAGCTCCCCAGCCCTCCCCCAAGGACTGAGGAGGACAGCTCCCCCTCAGCTCTCCATTACTGGGCTTTCCCAGGAGGGACCCTCGCCCAGGGGGCTTTTCTAGCAGGAGCCCTGAGAGCATTGTCCCTCAAGATGTCACCTAGAGATAACTCAAATGCATCAAGTAAACACTTCTCAGAGACTCCCAAGGTCCATTCTGCAGAATCGCCTGGAGGCTACTCTGTGGCAGTGCTGAGCCACCAAGCTCCAGTCCCACTCCTTCCATTGTACTGAGGTTTCCTAGCATTCAGCCCGCTTCCTTCCTTCCACAGCTGCTTCAGCCACCCCCTCCATCCAGTTAGTCATCAAGGACTGTCCAGAAGCTTCCCTTTCTCTGGAATCTGCCTTGCTCTTTCAGTTTCTTTCTTTCTTTTTTTTTTTCTTTTGGCAGTACTGGGGATTGAACCCAGGGGCATTTTGCCTCCAAGCTACACTCCCATCCCTTTTTATTTTTTATTCTGAAACAGGGTCTTAAGCCTGGCATGGTGGCGCTTGCTTGCAATCCAAGTACTTGGGAGGCGGAGACAGGAGGATCGCAGGCTCGCAGCCAGCCTCAGCTACTTAGTGAGGCCCTCTGCAACTTAGTGAGACCCTGTTTCCAAATAAACAATAAAATAGGTCTGGGGGTGTAGCTCAGAGGTAGAAGGCCCCTGGGTTCCATCCCCAGTACCACAAAAAAATAAAAGAAAAAAAAAAAGAAACAGGGTCTCACTAAGTTGCTAAGGCTGGCCTCAAACCTGTGATCCTCAAGTCTCAGCTTCCCAAGTACTGGGATTATAGGTGTGCGCTACCACTCCTGGCTTCACCACTGTCTGAGGCACGTCTTTATAAACTCTGTTGAGACTAAGTCATCCCACAAATATGTCATGGAGCAATGGGAGAGGCAGGGACCTAGCGGTGAGAATACAAGGATGAAAAAGGACAGGTCCCCACCCCCTAAAAGCTTAAAACTCCAGAAACTGCCTCACTGGTCTCTCTTCTCTGCCCTTGATTCATCTCCAAGGACTAGGGGAATCTTCCCAACACTGCATTTCACGACCTCAAAGCAGGCAACATGCCAAACACAAGCTCAACTCCACTAATGAGCCAGCACCTGCTCAGCATCAGCCATTATCCCCTCAAATAACTTCCTCCCAACCCCAGAACTGTCAGCCGGCAATGAGGTGCCGCAAGCGCTCTCGCTTCCCCAATCATCTGCTTAGAATGGTGGCCCTTCGCGCTCCTCCCTGTGTTTCTAGGAGTCAGTTTATTAGTCATACACTCCGAGAGGCTGCTCCTGGTCGGCTCAAGCTGACTGCTACTTCGCAGGAAGCCCATGCAGCACCCCCAGCCTGCGGGAACACTGGCAAGACCTTACTGTGTTTGTTCCTTTACAGACAGTGCCATCTCTCAAGGAATTTTGTGACTTGCATGCCAGTGAGCGTAGTTTAAAAGTGCTAAATGAAACAAGCAATAGGGGGTGAGGGACTGGAGTTCCGCTGGGAGGAGGCACTGACCCCAGCTCTCCACTCCCTTCTCCAGAACCCACGCCACCCACCCGCCAAGTCCAC
The DNA here is from genome assembly GCA_004027185.1 of Glis glis. Classification (NCBI taxonomy): domain Eukaryota; kingdom Metazoa; phylum Chordata; class Mammalia; order Rodentia; family Gliridae; genus Glis; species Glis glis. The sequence goes on along the minus strand of PVJS01030906.1, from coordinate 12,478 downwards.
ACTCCACCGGGGGCTCACCCTTACATTCTCCGTCCCCACCGCCCAGGACCTAAACACCTACCCTCCCCACCTCATCTTCCATCTACCCTCTCCCATTTAATTCCTCTCTCACCAGATGTGCCTTCCTGGAAGAGAAACCACAGAGCACCTAGCCCTGAGAAGCCCATTATCGGCGGCCTCTTTCCCTTCCCGTCTTCAGTGTGCACCAAAGCGGGGAAGGGGGGAGTCTGCACCCAAAGCACACAAATGACGAATGGGAAGGCTCAGGACGATGACTCATAAGCCAGTGCTCTCTGGTTTGCAGAGTTCGGCCCCAGGAAAGCCGGGTGCGAGCGACCCTCGTCCGCCGGCCGCGCAGGGGCTCAGCGGGGGCGCGCCCCTCCCTGGGTCGTCGCCCGCGCCCTAGGGAGCCCTCGGGAGCCCTCGGGAGCCCACGGGGTCGGCCAGGGTCCAGCCCGGAAGGCCGGCCCGGCCATGGCGCCCCCCGCCCCGGCCCCTACTCACATTTGACTGACCAGCTTCTGCCGAAAGGCGGCGCTCCGCCAGTCGGTCTCCTGCCCCGAGACGTCCATTCCCGCAGCCCCGCTCCTGCCGCCCGCGGCCGCTGGGACACCGCCGCCGCCTCAACTGCAGCTCCAGGCCCAAACCCGGAAGCCGTGCGCGGCTCCGCGGCGCGCCGGAAGCAGAGCGGGATTGTGGGAAATGGAGTCACGCGCGGTGGCCTATGGGAAGTGGAGTTCCCCGGCCCGCGCAGGGGCTTGTATCCAGACGCGGTCTCCCCCCCTCCTCCCGCTACACCCCCAGCCCTTTTTTGTGTGTGTGTGATACTGGGGATTGAACCCAGGGGCATTCTACCTCCGAGCTACACCCCAGCGCGATTTTGTATTATTTATTTTGAAAGAGAGTCTCGCTAAATTGCCGAGGGCCTCACAAGTAGCTGAGGCTGGCGGCGAACCTGCGATCCTACTGTCGGCCTCCCAAGCACTGGGATTACAAACGTGCGCCACCATGCCCAGCTTTTTTTTTTTTTTTTTAAGCAGGGTCTCGCTAGGTTGATAAGAATCTCACTATTTGCTGAGGCTGGCCTTGAAACTGCGATCCTCCTGTCTCAGCCTCCTAAATACTGGGATTACAGGCATGCGCCACCACGCCCAGCTAAGCAAGCCCTTTTTATTTTTTTGTTTGGAAATAGGGTATCCCTTGGTTGCTGAGACTCTCACTACATTGCTGTGTCTGTCCCAGAACCTGCAATCCTCCTCTCTCAGACTCAGCTGGGCACACACACCTGTAATCCCAGGACTTGGGAGGCAGACAGGAGGATCACAGATTCGAAGTCAGCCTCGGCAATTTAGCGAGGCTCTCAGCAGCCTAGTGAGACCCTGTTTCCAAATAACATATAAAATCAGGCTGGAGGTGTACCTAGGAGATAGAATACCTTTGGGTTATAATATGGACCAGGGTGTAGCTCAGAGGTAGAATACCCCTGGGTTCAATTCCCAAACCACAACAAAAGAAAAAATTAAATTAAAAATAAAATAAGCCAGGCCTGGTGGCACATACTTGTAATCCCAGTACTTGGGAGGCTAACACAGGAGGATCACAGGTTCAGCAACTTAGTGAGGTCCTCTGCAATTTAGTGAGACCCAGTTTGAAAATAAAAAATATATAAAAGGACCAGGGTGTAGATTGGGAGTAGAACAACCCTGGGTTCAGTCCCAAGTACCAAAATAAAATTAGCCAGGCATGGTGGCGCATGCTTGTAATCCCAGTACTTTGGGAGACAGAGACCGGAGGATCCGGGTTCGCAGCCAGCCTCAGCTCTCTCGCTGTCTGTCTCTCTCTCTCTTTCTCTCTTTCTCTCTCTCCTCTTAGTGAGGCCCTCTGCAACTTCGTGAGACCCGGTTTCAAAATAAAGTATAAAAAATAGGGCCGGGGGCATAGCTCGGCGGTAGAACTCCCCTGCATTCAATCCCCGGTACCGCAAAAATAAATAAATAAATAAATAAATAAAATTAAATAAAATAGGGCTTGGGCTATAGCTCAGAGAGAGAGGAATCCCCAGTACCAAAAAAAAAAAAAGATCGCCGTATATGGTGGAGCACATCTATAATCCTGGTGACAAGAGGCTAAGGTAGGAGGATTCCAAGTTTGAGGACACCCTGGGAAACTGGTCTCAAAACAAAAAATAAGGCCTGGTGTGATGATGCACACCTATAGTCCCAGTACTTGGAAGGCTGAGACAGGAAGATGGCAGGTTCAAAACCAGCCTCAGCTACTTAGTGAGGCTGTCAGCAACTTAGTAAGATCCTGTTTCCAAATAATAAAAAAGGCTGCGGATGCCAGGCATGGTGGCGAATGCTTGTAATCCCAGTACTTTGGAGGCTGAGACACGAGGATCAAAGGTTCACAGTCAGCCTCAGCTACTTAGTGAGGCCCTCAGCAACTTAGTAAGACTCTATTTCAAAATAAAGAATAAAAAATACAGTTGGGGGTGTAGCTCCGAGGTAGAGTGCCCTTGGGTTCAATCCCCAGTACTACAGAAAAAAAAAAGCTGGGAATGAGTCACGCATGGTGGCACATACTTGTAATCCCAGTACTTGGAAAGCTGAGACAGGAGGACAGCCTCAGCAAGTAGTGAGACTTAATCAACCTAGCAAGACCCTGTTTCAAAATAAATAATAAAATGGGGCTGGAGAGGTATAGCTCAGAGGTAGAATGCCCCTGGGTTTAGACCCAGTACCCCCCCTAAAAGGGGTGGGGAGCCGGGCGTGGTGGCACACACTTATAATCCCAGTACTTTGGGAGGCGGAGACCGGAGGATCTGGGTTCGCGGCCAGCCTCAGCTCTCAATCTCTCTCTCTCTCTCTCTCCCTGTCTCTCTCTCTCTCTCTCCTTAGTGAGGCCCTCCGCAACTTTGTGAGACTCGGTTTCAAAATAAAATATAAAAAATAGGGCCGGGGGTGTAGCACGAAGGTAGAACGCCCCTGGGTTCAATCCCTGGTACCGCAAAAAAAAAAAAAAAAGGGGGAGGGATGTAGCCCAGACTTGGAATGCCCCTGCATTCAATCCCCAGTACCAAAAAAAAAAAAAAAAAAAAAAAAGCCAGCCTCAGCAGCAACGTAGGCCCTGTTTCAAAATAAAACAAAACCTGAAGCCAGGCGTGGTGCTGCACGCTTGTAATCCCAGTACTTGGGAGGCAGAGACTGTGTTCTCTGCCAGCCTCAGCTACTTAGTGAGACCCTTCGGAACTTTGTGAGACCTGGTTTCAAAATAAAGGATAAAAAATAGGGCTGGGGGTGTAGCTCGGAGATAGAATGCCCCTGGGTTCAATCCCCGGTACCGCAATAAATAAATAAATAAATAAATAAATAAATAAAAACAAAGCCTGGTGTGGTGGCGCACTATTGTAATCCCAGTACTGCGGAGACTGAGACAGGAGGATCGCAGGTTCAAAGCCAGCCTCAGCTACTTAGTGAGATCCTGTTTCAAAATATTATAGGGCTGGGGTGTAGTTCTGAGATAGAATGCCCCTGAGTTCAATCCAAGCTTTTTTATTTGTTTGTTTTTGTTACTGTAGATTGAATCCAGAGGCATTCTACCTCCAAGATACACCCCCAGCAGCCCTTTTTTTGTTTGTTTCTTTTTGTTTTTCTGGTACTGGGGATTGAATCCAGGGGCATTCTATCTGAGCTACACCCCCAGCCCTATTTTAATTAATTAATTAATTTATTTTTATTTTTGTTTTTTGTTTTGTTTTGTTTTTTGCCAGGTACTGGGGATTGAACCCAGGGACATTCTACCTCCAAGCTAACACCCCTCACCCTATTTTTTATTCTTTATTTTGAAAAAGGGTCTCACTAAGTTGCACAGGGCCTCACTAAGAAGCTGAGGCTGGCCCGAACCTGTGATCCTCCTGTCTCAGCCTCCCAAGTACTGGGATTACAAGCGTGGGCCACCACGCCCAGCTCTATTCTTTATTTTGAAACAGGGTCTCACTAAATTGCAGAGGACCTCACTTAAGGCCTTCCACTTAAGTAGCTAAGGCTGGCTGTGAACCTGGGATCCTCCTGTCTCAGCCTCCCAAGTGCTGGGATTACAAGGGTGTGCCACCGCGCCTAGCTCCTCCCTTCACTCATACATTCTTTCAGTCCTCCCCCTCCACCTGCCACCTAGTGCGGGGTGGGAGGGCAGAGGCCACCTCAGCAGTGGTGGCCCTTCTCCCAGAGAAATAGAGGGAAAGCCGGGTGAGCTGGCGCAAGCCTGGAATCCCAGTACTTGGGAGGCTGAAACAGGACAGATCGCAGGTTCCAGACTGCCTCTGCAATTTAGCGAGACCCTCATCAACCTAGGGAGACCCTATTTCAAAACAAAAACGTAAAAAAAAAAAAGCTGGATAGCTGGGCGTGGTGGCGCACGCTTGTAATCCTAGTACTTGGGAGGCTGAGACAGGAGGATCGCAGGACAACCTTAGCAAGTAGTGAGACTCATCAACCTAGCCAAAAAAAAAAAAAAAAAGCCGGATGTATAGCTTAGAGGTGGAACACCCCCTGGGTTCAATCCCCAGTACCACTGAATGAATGAATGAATGAATGAATGTATGAATGAATGAATAGCGCTGGGAGTGTGGGAGTGTGGCTTGGAGGTAGAACGCTCCTGGGTTCAAACCCCAGTACAAAAGGAAAAAAGCCATAGAGGAGAGGCGCCCAATGGGTCCGACGCAGCAGCGCGCTGGACCCGCCCACCGCAGTCCAGCCCCGCCCACCAGCAGCCCCGCCCGCCCCGCCCACCCGCAGCCCCGCCCCGCCCCGCCCACCCGCAGCCAACCCCGCGGGTTCCCCCTAGGCTCCCTGTGCGCCTGCGCGGTGCAGCCACGTGACGGCCGAGGCCCCGCCCCCGCCCGCGAGTGCGGCCTCTGCTTGCGGCGGCGGCAGGTCAGCTGTGGGCCCTGCGGGCTGGGCGGCGGCGGTGTTGAGGAACGCGGGCTGCAGGCGGGCGGGCTCGCAGGTGGCACGGGGCGGTGGCGGCGGGCGGCAGAGAGTGCGTGGGCGGGCGCGGCCCGAGGCCGGGGCGGCGGCCCGAGGCGGGCGCGGCCTGACGTGGCGGGGGCGCGGCCGAGCCGGGGTCCGAGGCCACCGCGCGGCTGCAGCCGGCCGACCCCCTGGCCGCGACCCTCGGCATCACGCCGCAGGGCCTGCAACAGGCGGGCGGGACTGGGCCGGGCCGCCGCCACCTGGCGGGACCTCGGACCTCGGCCTGCCGAGCCTCAGTTTCCTCAGCTGCGCATCGGGCCCCGGGGCCAGTGGCTGCACCCGCGCCAGCTCACCGAGCTTCCTGAGAGAAGCCGGGCTGTCCGTGCAAAATCGCACGATCCTGAAGCATCGGCCTCCAGGTCCCACGATTTTATTCTTTATTTTATGTATTTATTCATTCATTCATTTATTTAGTGGTACTGGGGATTGAGCCCAGGGGCATTCTGCCTCTGAGCTACAACCCCCAGCCCTTTTGTTTTGTATTTTTGGTATTGAAATAGGGTCTTGCTACGTTGCTGTCTTGCTACGTTGCTGAGGCTGGCCTCGAACCTGCAATCCTCCCGTCCCAGCCTCCCAAGTAGTGGAATTACAGGCGTGCACCACCACGCCCGGCTACATCCCACTATTTTAGATCCAGGGCGGGTGGGACTGAATGGAACTAGGCCCAGCGCACTCCAGGGGCGCCACCACCTCCTGCTCCTCTCAAGCGGGGGCATTGGAGCCAGGCCTTAGGGGGCCGGGCCTGGAGCACAGAGATGCTCCCAGTCTTCCCTCTGCGAAACCCATTCCAGAGCGCCAGTAAGCACCGCTTTGAGAGGTCCCTCTGTTGAAATAGGGCCCACTTCCTCTTCTGCTCTTCCCAGGCTGCCCCTTTGCCTTCCTTACAGACCTTGATTCATACCGCCAAGGACTGGGGGTCTTTGAGGGCTGACGCTGCTTGTTATGGGGCCCTACGAGGACTCAGGGTGTCTACTCAGGAAATGGTTTTGAGTTGTCCTTTAAAATGCTTTTGACTCTTATCCATAAGTTCATAAAATTAATTTAATGTCCTTGAATTTGTACCTGTTTGGAACATGAAGCTTCCTTTCTGCTCCTCCCTAAATCTTTTTCCCCCCCCCCCGGTACCGGGGATTGAACCCAGGGGCGTTTTACCTCCGAGCCACACCCCTGGCCCTATTTTTTATACTTTATTTTGAAACCGGGTCTCACGAAGTTGCAGAGGGCCTCACTAAGTAGCTGAGACTGACCACGAACCTGGATCCTCCCGTCTCTGCCTCCCGAGTACTGGGATTACAAGCCTGCGCCACCATGCCCGGCCCTCCCTAAACCTTTGAACAACACAGAATGGAGGGACTGTGCTTGTTAAAACTAGAACTGGGAGCCTAGTACTTGGGAGGCTGAGACAGGAGGATTGCAGGTTCGAGGACAGCCTCAACAAGTAGTGAGATTCTCAACCTAGCAAGACCCTGTTTCCAAATAAGAAATAAAATCAGCCTGGGGGTGTAGCTCAGAGGTAGAATGCCCCTGGGTTCCATCCCCAGTACCACACACACACAAAAAAAGAACTAGAGACCAGGTGTGGTGGTGCACTCTTGTAATCCCACTACTTTGGGAGGCAGAGACCGCAGGATCCTGGTTCACGGCCAGCCTCAACTCGCTCGCGCTCTCTCTCTCTCTCTCTCAGTGAGGATGAGAGTACCCTCTCAAAAGGAGGATGAGAGCCAGGCATGGTGGCATATGCCTTTAATTGCAGTACCTGGGAGGCTGAGACAGGAGGATCGCAGGTTCAAGGCCAGCCTCAGAAACTCAGTGAGGCCCTCAGCAGCAACTCAATGAGACCATGTTCCAAAATAAGAAACAAAATAGGGCTGGGATGTAGCTCAGAGGTAGAATGCCCCTGGGTTGAATCCCTCGGGGTGTGTGTGTGTGTGTGTGTGTGTGTTGGTAGTGGGGCTTGAGCCCATGGCCCGACACAGGCCAATGCTCTGATATATTCCTGGCCCTTTTGCCTTTTATTTCATTTATTTATTTATTTATTTACTTATTTGCTTATTTACTTATTTACTTAATTTGAAGTACAGGGAATCTAACCCAGGGGCCCTCTACCCTTGAGCTATATCCCCAGCACTTTATTTTTTATTTTAGACAGGGTCTCGCTAAGTTGCCCAGGCTGGCCTGGAACTTGCAATGCTCCAGCCTCGGCCTCCCAGGTAGCTGTGATTACAGGTATACACCCCCAAGCTGGGCTCTTTGTGTGTGTATGTGTTTGTTACTGGGCATTGAACCCAGGGGCATTCTACTTCTGGGCTATACTCCCAGCCCTATTTTATTTTTATTTTGAAACAGGGTCTCACTATGTTGATGAGTCTCACTACTTGCTGAGATTGTCCTGGAACCTAACCCGTCATCCTCCTGTCTCAACCTCCCAAGTACTGGGATTACAGGCATGTACCACCATGCCTGGCTCTCCAAGAGCATTTTTATCATAAAATAACAAAGGATTTGTCATATTCAATTATAGAAACATAGTTACACTCTGAAATGCTATTTTTCATTTAAATCAGCATGGATGGAAAAGAAACTATCTTAGCCAGGCCTGTTATCCCAGTCCTTGGGGGGATGAGAGAGGAGGATCACAAGTTTGAGGACAGCCGGGCGTGGTGGTGCACGCTTGTAATCCCAGTACTTGGGAGGCTGAGACCGGAGGATCTGGGTTCGCGGCCAGCCTCAGCTACTTAGTGAAGCCCTCCGCAACATAGAGAGACCTGTTTCAAAATAAAGAATAAAAAATAGGGCTGGGGGTGTAGCTCGGAGGTAGAATGCCCCTGGATTCAATCCCCGGTACCACACACACAAAAAAAAAACAAGTTTGAGGACAGCCTCAGCAATGTAGTGAGACTCTTGGCAACCTATTGAGACCCTGTTTAGAAATAAAAAAGGGATGGGGGTGCAGCTTGGAGGTAGAATGCCCCTGGGTTCAATCCCCAGTACACTAAATATATAAACAAATAAATAAAATGGTAAACTAGACAGTGGCCAGAATCAGGTTCTCGTTTTTTGCTGGTGGGAGAATAAACTGGTACCACCTTTATGGAGGATAATTTTGCAATATGACAAATATACATTAAAAATAAAATAACAGTCAGTGTGGTGGCACACTCTTGTTTTTTTTTTTTTTTTTTGCGGTACCAGGGATTGAACCCAGGGGCTTTCTACCTCCGAGCTACACCCCTGGCCCCTATTTTTTATGCTTTATTTTGAAACCGGGTCTCACGAAGTTGCGGAGGGCCTCACTAAGTAGCTGAGGCTGGCCGCGAACCCGGATCCTCCGGTCTCCACCTCCCAAATAGTGGGATTACAAGTGTGCACCACCATGCCCGGCTGTGGCACAGTCTTGTAATCCCAGTACTTGGGAGGCTGAGACAGGAAGATCGCAGGTTCACAGCCAGCCTCAGCAACATAACATTTTCAACAACCTAACCCTTTTTTCTTCCTGGAGATAATCAGGATTCTGACTTTGGCATTTCTCATTTCTATAAATGTGTTTATATTGTTTTATGCCATAATATCTGTCTTGAGATAGTATTTGGGGGGAGTACTGGGGATTAAACCCAGGGGCATTCTACCTCTGAGCTACACCCCCAGCCCTATTTTATTTTTTGTTTTGAAACAGGGTTTCACTAGGTTGCTGAGTCTCACTACTTGCTGAGGCTGTCTTACAACCTGCAATCCTCCTGTCTCAGCCTCCAAATACTGGGATTACAGGTGTGCACCACCACACCCAGCTTAGTATGATCCCTTTAATATCATTTTGTATGTCTTCAAACATTTTGTAAACCAAGTTGCACCATACCTGTTCTTTAATGTGCTGTTTTTTTCTCTACATGGCTTTGAGAGTTTACAACCTTGCTGACTGTACCCTATGTTTTTTTTTTTTGTAGTAGTAGTAGTGGGGATTGAACCCAGGGGCATTCTACCTCTGAGCTACACCCTCAACCCTATTTTATTCTTTTATTTTGAAACAGGGTCTCACTAAGTTGTGGAGGATCTCACTAAGTAGCTGAGGCTGGCCGCGAACCTGCGATCCTCCTGTCTCAGCCTCCCAAGTAGTGGGATTCCAAGCGTGTGCCACCGTGCCCGGCTGTCCCCTATGTTTTAATTTGCTTATGTTCGTTGTTCCTGTGGTCTGTTGAATCTATGTGTACCTCATTCTCCTGAGGGTGATGTTTTGGTGACGGCCAGTGCTTGCTTCGTACACGTGGTCTTGAATGTTGGTGCACTCAGGGCTGTGCTCCTTCATAGCAGGGAACTGGTTCTTTTGTCCCCACTCAGCACCTAGCTGAGTTCCTTTAGTTGTGCTTGGCAAACACCCTTTGCCTGCCCATGGAAGCAGCCTTCCTGTTTTACTGTACTCGTCCTTATGGTGGGTGGTTAGGGAGTATCTGCCATCCATCACTTCCCAAGAGCAATGGTGGGCTGCTGTGCTCACCACAGTGGGGACCCGCCTGGACTCCATGTCTCTTGAGGCACCCTTGAGGAGGAGGGCCTTGGCTCCATGGTGGTGGAGGTGGTGACGAGCGTGAGGTGTGGAGATGAGAGCCACGTGTCCAGAGTCTGCTTACCAAGTATGGCCACAGGAGGTTGGAGGTGTCTGTGAGATGAACCCCTCCAGAAGTCTAACTCCTCTTGTGGTGGGTGGGTGAGACAGGTTCCAGTGGCCGGGCTTGTGTATCAAGTGATGAGGTGATGCAGCTAGACCGTGACCAATACAGGGCTATGAGAGACCGGCCTAGGAGGGAGACTGAAAGTGTTTAGAAGATGACGGTGTCCTTTCAGTCTAAGGAACAATGACAGGGCAAGGTAAGGAAGGCCTGAAGGAGGGTTTTAGGGCCAGGTCACAGGGAGCCCCATGCTGGAGGCAGCAGGGAACCCACACTTGAGAAGTCAGATAGTGCATTCACAGGGGCCTTGTGCCGGCCATGCACAGCTGAGACCCTGTGTGAAAATAAAAATTAAGAGCCGGGCGTGGTGGCGCACACTTGTAATCCCAGTACTTGGGAGGCTGAGACAGGAGGATCACAGGTTCGAGACCAGCCTCAGCAACTTAGTGAGACCCTGTTTGAAAATAAATAGGGCTCAGGTAGAATGCCCCTGGGTTCAAACACTGGGACCCAGCTGGGCGTGGTGGCACACGCTTGTAATCCCAGTACTTGGGAGGCGGAGACCGGAGGATCCGGGTTCGCGGCCAGCCTCAGCTACTTAGTGAGGCCCTCCGCACCTTCGTGAGACCCGGTTTCAAAATAAAGTATAAAAAATAGGGCCGGGGGTGTAGCGCGGAGGTAGAATGCCCCTGGGTTCAATCCCCGGTACCGCAAAAAAAAAAAAAACACTGGGACCCTACATCTGGGTCTCCTGACCACCTCTCACGCCTTACCTCCTGTGTGTGTGTGTGTGTGTGTGTGTGTGTGTGTGTGTTTGCTGGGGACCAGGGCCTCGCACATGACAGGCAAGTGTTCCACCACTGAGCTGCACTGCCATCTCCTGGGTGGGTTCCTTTATCTCCCCTTTTACAGTTGAGGAACCCAAGGCTCAGGTTGGCTGTGTTGCGAGTCCTTGGCAGGGTAGCGTTCCAGCCCAGGTCTCCCCAAACCCTTCCTTTTCACTGCAGTGCTGGAGGACACAAAAGGAGGGGGAGAACTTTTTGGGGGTACAGAACACGAGGAAGAAGGCCAGGTTGGACTGGGTTGGGAGGAGATGGAACCAGAGGGCTTGGGGGTCCCAGTGGAGGCCTGGGGGAGCTGGAGGGAGGTATAGGAGCAGGATGAGCAGCAGGCCTGTCCTTTCATCTCGCCAGCAGACGGGCCGCAGTGGTGAGGGCTGCCGTGGCTGTCAGGATGGCGGAGGAGCAGGAGCTCACCCAGCTGTGCAAGTTGCCCGTGCAGCCGTCCCACTCCCACTGCGTCAACAGCACCTACCGCAGCTCCCAGCACTCACAGGCCCTGCTCCGGGGGCTGCTGGCACTCCGGGACAGTGGCATCCTCTTTGACGTCGTCCTGGTGGTGGAGGGGAGACACATCGAGGCCCATCGCATCCTGCTGGCTGCGTCCTGTGACTACTTCAGGTGAGGTGCCTGCGCCTGTGTACGAGGGTGACCATGGCTCCATGAGGCCAGCGTGCTGGCACCAGCAGTGGCTGGGGAGACCCAGTCAGCAAGCACGAGCAGAGGAGCCTTAGCCTTTGTTCTCTGTCCGCTGTCTTGTCTCTTGGGCATGTCCTCTTTTTTCAAGATAATCGTGTCTGGCTTTATTGTAATGTTGCATTTTATAAGATGGAGCTCCTGGCTGCAAGTACAATTATCTTCTTGTACAACAGATTGGCTTTTTACTTTATTCTGGTTTCCATCCCCATCCCCAACATTTTCATTTCGAAAAATTTGAAATCTGGAAAAGTCAAAAGAATAATATGATGGACTGCTAAATTCATGCCAGTTCTTTTTTTTTTTTTTTTTTTTTTGCAGTACTGGGGATTGAACGCAGGGGCGTTCTACCTCCGCGCTACGCCCCCGGCCCTATATTTTATACTTTATTTTGAAACCAGGTCTCATGAAGTTGCGGAGGGCCTCATGAAAGAGAGAGAGAGAGAGAGAGAGAGACCGAGAGCTGAGGCTGGCCGTGAACCCGGATCCTCTGGTCTCCACCTCCCAAAGTACTGGGATTACAAGCATGTGCCACCACGCCCGGCCATGCCAGTTCTTAATACTTGACTGCACTAAGAGAAAGCTCTGTCTTTATATGCACCCTTTGTTTTGTTTTTTTAAGTAATATTGGGGATTGAACCCAGGGCCTCATGCATGCTAGGCAAGCACTCAACCACTAAGCTACATCCCCAGCCCTTTTTATTTATTTATTTATTTTATTTTTATTTATTTATTTTTTTTTTTGCGGTACCAGGAATTGAACCCAGGGGCGTTCTACCTCCGAGCTACACCCCGCCCCCAGCCCTTTTTATACTTTATTTTGAAACCGGGTCTCACGAAGGTGCGGAGATCCTCATCAACCTACTGAGACACTGTAACAAATTAAAAAAAAAAAAAAGGCTGGGGGAGATAGAATGCCCCTGGGTTCACTCGCCACTACCACAAAAAAAAAAAAAGAAATCAAAAGGTGGGAAAAGTTCAACTTATCTGTAAAAGGGCAGATTTCTTCCAATAGATAAAAGAGTCTAATAGAAAACAAATGGACAGGCCGGGCGTGGTGGTGCACGCTTGTAATCCCAGTACTTGGGAGGTGGAGACCAGAGAATCCGGGTTCGCGGCCAGCCTCAGATACTTAGTGAGGCCCTCCGCAACTCAGTGAGACCCTGTTTCAAAATAAAGTATAAAAAATAGGCCCGGGGATGTAGCGCGGAGGTAGAACGCCCCTGGGTTCAATCCCCGGTACCGCAAAAAA
>PVJS01030905.1:0-23780 GCA_004027185.1 Glis glis | reverse complement strand
AAAAAATGGGCAAGTGAACTGAATAGACACTTCACAGAAGAAGAAATACAAATAGCCCATAAATGTATGAAAAAATGTTCAACATCATTAGCAATCAGAGAGATGCAAATCAAAACTACCCTGAGATTTCACCTAACCCCAATTAGAATGGCAATCATTAAAAACACAAACAACAACAAATGCTGGCGAGGATGTGGAGGAGTAGGAACTCTACTACACTGTTGGTGGAATTGCAAATTGGTGCAACCGCTTTGGAAAACAGTGTGGAGGATCCTCAGAAGAATGGGAATAAACCTACCGTATGACCCAGAGTTTATATATCTTGACTAGTCCTTTATCCTCCCTGTTGAATTCCCTTAACTATAAGAATGACAAGGCATACCTGTTTATATGTATAACACAATCCACTTGAACCTTCTTCTACATAAAAGAAGGACTTAATCTAGATATTATTTGCAATGTTCTTTCTAGGTGCCACATTCTGTCTCTGCGAATTATTTATCTACTGTCATGTAAACCCATCCCCAATACTGGAATGATTTGGAAAAGATGAGTGACTTCTTGTTGTATAAAAAAAATTGATGATGTCAGCTTCACTGTGGTAGCAGGAGTTTAGAAGGCTGAAGAGTATAAACACAGAAGCCCTTTGAACTGGTCTTTTATTCCAATTTGGGATATAATAGACATGTTATCATAGTGGATACACAACTTATTTTGTATTCATGTATATACAAATTAAAACCTCAGTGCAGTATTATGACTACCCATAAAGTTGCCAAAATGAAAACATTCAAAATATCAAACATTGTTGAGGATGTGAAACAAATAGAAATTTTGAGAGTAAAATGAGAATTGACAATCCACTTCATAAAACCGAATGAATGACAGAATCTACTCTATCTAGATATATGAATGCCCTAAGACTGACAAGTTTCATTCTTAGTTCTCAACCTAAGAGTAATGAGTGGAATGCCTCAAGACATAAAAATATGTTTACTGTTGTGTTATTTTTAGTGGTATATAATTGAAAACAACTCCCATTTTTATTATTTCATTATATCAACAGTTAACAGGCTTTCCTTAAAATGTCTGGTAGGATATATTTTAGGGTTTGTAGCCATGTACTATCTCAGCTACTCAAATTTGCCTTTGTATAATATAAAGAATTAAAGACAAGATATTATCAATTTGGTATTTCAAGTTCCAAGAATTATATGTGCCATAGTGTGCTGATATTTGCTGTAGATTAAATACATAGCAATATTGTATGCTTTTATATTGGAATTTTATAGAGAAATGAGAGATAATTAATTAACCTCATATTTACTACATGAATAAATCTCAAAACATAGATTTAAAGAAGCCATCCCCCCAAAATAGTGTGAAAATTGTATAATTTTACTACCATGTACCTCAAAACCACACACAATTGCCTGGCATATTGGCTACCAATTAATATTGAATGCAGATACAAAACATTAAAAATAGAACTACCATATGTTCCAGCAATCCCATTATTTAACATAAATTCAAAGGAAATAAAACCAGTATATAAAAAAGTGGTCTGCACTCCCATGCTCATTGCTGGACTATTCACAACAGCTAAGAAATAGAAACAACTAAAGTTTCCATCAACCGATGGATGGATAACCAAAATGTGGTGCATATACAGAATGGAATACTATTCAGCCATAAAAATAATGGAATCCTGTCATTTCTGAAAACATGGGCGAGTCTGGAGATCATTATGTTAAGCAAAGTAAGCCAGAAACAGAAAAAAAAAATGTGTACCATATGATCTTACTTATATATGAAACAAAAAAAGTTGATCTCATAAAAGTTATTAAGAGAATGCTGGTACCAGAGGCTAGGGAGAGTAAGGGGTTGGGAGGGATGGGGAAAGCTTATCAATGGGTACTAAGTTACACTTACATATGAGAAAGAATTCTGGCTTGCTGTTGCACAGTGGGGTGAATAAATATTACAATAATGTGCTGTATATTTCAGAAAGCTAGAGAGGATTTTTAAATTATTCACCATAATGAAATAATTAATATTTCAGGAGATAGATATGCTTAGCTGATTTAAATACTGAATAATTTATACATGTCTTGGTATCCAATTAATATTTACAATTTTATTTGTTCATGTATTAATAAAAAATAAATTTAAAAATAGGCATAAAGGTTTATAGATTTGGTGTCTATATATTCAACAGGTCTCTTCAACTTATGTATATCGCCAGGCATGTAGTCTCCTTTGACCAACATCTTTCCAATTCCCCCTCCGTCAACACCATGTAACCGCCATTCTGCCCTCTGCTTCTGAGTTTGCATTTTTATACTACGCGTATTTGTAGAGTCATGTTGTATTTTTTCTGTTCCTGATTTATATCACCTAATGAAATATTTCCTATATTATTCCATACTGCCACAAATAACTATTTCCTTCTTTTTTCAAGGATGAAAATTATACCATTGTTTACAAACCATGCTTTATTTATTCATTCAGTTGCTAATAATGGACATTTGGGTTTATTCCATGTCCTGGCTACTGTAAATTATGCTGAAACATGTCAGTGCAGGTATCTCTTCAAAATACTGATCTTACTTCCATTGGATGTGCAACTAGTGAAGTGATTGCTGGATCATATGGTAGTTCTATTTTTATTTTTTGGAAAAACCTCAACATTATTTTCCACAATGGCTGTATTAACTTATATTCACGCCAAAGTGTTCAAAGATTTAATTTTCTCTGCACTTTATGTCTTTCATTTTTTAATAATATAAGCAGTGACGTGATATCACATTGTGCTTTTAATTTGCTTTTTCAGTATAAATAATGATGTTGACTTCTTTTTCAAATACCTGTGACCATTTTTATGCTTTGAGGAATATCTGCTCATGTCTTTCATTATATTTAATTTGATTATTTGTTTTCTTGGCATTGAGTTGAGTTCCTTGTACACTTTAGATATTAACCCCTTATCAACAGTATGGTTTGAAAATATTTTTTCATTTTATAACTAATTTATTCACTCTTGATTGTTTTATACCTCATAGTTGAAATAAAGCAATTTTATAGTTCTGAAGGTAGCCTTGTTTTAGCTCAGTGAGAACCATGCTGAAGACCATAGGGGTCTTATGAGCTACAATAGAAGTATCAGCTGAGCTGCATTTCTATCTGCTGGCTATTATGGATAATCCATTTATTTGTTCAATGATATTATTGGAAGAATTCTGTTCCTTGAGGATATAGGACTGAGATGATGGTTTTCTCAAAGAATGCCAGCTAAATGTTATCAGTGTCTTCCATCATTCACCACTTTGGTATAAAACATCTAAAACAATCTGGGGCAGAATATATGCAATGTTTTTAAATTATTTTTGCATACTATTTCCAAACCTTTTTTAAAGTGTAGATAGTCTGTATATCTAGGTGATTTCATTATAAATAATAATAAATACCTAACCACCATAAATTATGAGATGCTATTAAATCTTTAAAATTGTGTTTTTGTTAGTATGCAAAGTATATGAAATCAGAAGTCATAAATTTCACTTGGATTTTATACTCCTTGTGACTTTAATACGGTAACTAAGAAACTCAAGGTGAAGTGAGGAACTTTAAGATGGTCTCTCTATTCTACCCTGGGAAGCTGGAGTCAAGAGGCAGTCTTAGTAACATCTGTGGTCAAGAAAGCAATTCTAACTAGAATGTGCACATCAATGAGATAAATTTTACCTCAACCACAGCTCATCTCTGATATTGTCTTAAATCACTCACGTCCTCACTAATTGCTATTGTTCTACTGCGCCTATTTGTTCCATTCTTTATATTCACTTGTACATGTTTTGGTGTCTTCATGCATGAGTGTGTTATTATGTTCTTTTTACCTCTAGACCTGTATTATAACTTCTCGTGATACTGCATGTATTTATCTATGTTATATACACTTGTTCCACAAAATTTGATCTGTTGATTTCTAGGATAAATTAAAACATGTCAAATAATTTGAGTCTATCATCTCATTACTTTCAATATTTGCTAAATATTTTACATATTAAGTGTTAACTACCTTAAAGACAGAGAGACTAACTGGGTGCAAGGAGGAGGTACACCTCTAAAGATATTCTGACAGTGTGAAGTGTGGATGGTGGTCAAGATTTCATCTTTACAAACAGATGCAAATGGGGAAGGAGCAACAGTCCATGCTGAATTGGGGCATCTGGTGCATTTTCTTAGACTTACTATAAGAAAGTTAAATTATAATTTATTTTCCATCTACAATATTCCATATCAAATATTAAGTACTAAAGATATTTGAAACTTCTTTCACAATTATTCAATTAAACTAGTGAAAATATATTACAATGAAAAAATGTTCTGATTCTCTAAAATGAAAAGAAACTGTTAGATAATAGATGGCATTACTAAGATATGATTGATTACAAATGTGTGAAACTATACCACAGTCTTTTTATACTGAAACAACTTAAATTTTTTAAAATTTATTAACTATTTAATTTAATCTAGAGTTTAGTGTATGCATAATGATGAAAGTTTTTAATTAATTCATCATTTAATTGTAGGCTAGCATAAATTATATACCCACATTTGATTTCTTAACCATTGCCTTCAGAAACTGTCATCTTTTTTTTCTTTCCTGAATCTGCTCATTTTTATGTTTTTTACACATCATAATCTCCATTGTCTATTGTTCTTTGTTGTTCAAGCAGGAGTACACATCTATAAACTACAACTAAGTTTTCCAAAAATAATAAAGCAACATGAATAGAACATCTAATTCCTCTATTCATTTTCTTTCTTTTTCTGGTTGCAAGAGTCTCATTTTTTCATTTGTAAAATGGACCAGCAATTTTATGAATATTCAGTAGAATTCTCCATGTAAAAGTACATGTGGAGTAGGAGATATTAATATAATTACTAAAAACTATTCAAATTATATTTATATTCTAAATACAATCTCTTCATACAAAAGCTTTCTCAAATCATATAACATTCCTCCTACATTCTCTGACTTTGGGAATCCTTTAGAAGCTTCTATTTATACTACTAAGAGAGGAAATCACTAATTCAGCTAACTGAAGTCACTTTTGTTTTTATTTAAATAATTCATGTTTGTTTGGTGTAGATATTATGTATTAATTAAAACATCTATCATCACAGCCTGCATAGTGCTTATATTCACAGCAAGCTAATGAAATCAAATTGAAATAGGAAATAAAAGTAGGTATCTGTGGGTGCAATTGTGAAGGGTTTTTCTTCTTGCAGAAATCTCTAATTATAGAAATGAAAATACACTAGTATTTCTCTAATGTTTACAGATTTATTCATCATGGACTTTTAACTCTTAACAAACAGGAACCCTTTTTTAACAGTAGGATGCAGTCCTATTGTAATAATGTCCAATCAATATTTTGTTCATACATTACACGTAATTCCATTTTCCTGAGATATGATCTTCAGATCTTATACATGTGAAAATAATTCAGTGCATGCTTAATACATAATAATCACTTAATAAATGTTAGCAAATAAGATGATTATGACGATTGTAATGACAATTATCTTTAATATTACTAGCCCTTTATACTGAAAGGATTTTACATCTTGTTCTCATTTGATCTAATAATGACAAAAATCAGCATAGCACAAAAGCAATCTGAGGCTGTTTTAAATTTAAAAGACACCAACAACAAAAATTTTATTTCAAATATTTTCTGTAGCTTCCTCTATTCTTAATGTTGGAAAAAAAGACAGTACACATAAAAATAAATTTGATATTTATCAAAAGTAGTGCATGCTTATCTGTTTGAAATTAGGATAATTATAATGCTTACCTTAGCTCTCAACCTAAGACTAATGAGTGGAATGCCCCAAGAAATAAAATATATCTACTGTTGTGTAATTTTTAGTAGTACACAATTGAAAACAACTCACATTTTAATCACTTCATTATATCAACAGTCAACAGGCTTTTCCTTAAAATGTCTGGTAGGATATATTTTAGGGTTTTAGTTATGTACTGTCTATCAAAGCTACTCAGATTTGCCCTTGTATAATATAAAGTGCTAAAGACAATATATTATCAATTTGGTATTTTGAGTTCCAAGAATTATATGGGCCATAGTGTGCTGATATTTGTTCTAGATTAGATACATATCAATATTGTATGCTTTTATATTGGAATTCTACATAGGAATGAGAGTGAGTAAATTACCTTCACATTAACTACATGAAGAAATCTCAAAACATGGAGGTAAAGAAGCCATCCCCAAAAAAATACAGTGTGAAAATTATATGATTTTACTACCATCTACCTCAAAACCACACACAATTGCCTAACATATCTGCTACCAATTAATAATGGATACAGATACAAAACATTAAAAATCGAGCTACCAAATGTTCCAGCAATCCCAATATTTAACATATATTCAAAGGAAATAAAGCCAGTATATAAAAAAGTCATCTGCACGCCCATGCTTATTCCCAGCTAAGGAATAGAAACAACTTAAGTTTCCATCAAATGATGGATGGGTACCAAAATGTGATGTATATACACAATGGGATACTATTCAGCCATAAAAAATGGAATCCTGTCATTTATCACAACATGGGTGAGTCTGGAGATCATGATGTTATGTAAAATAAGCCAGAAACTGGTACCAGAGGCTGGGGGGGGGGGGTTAGGGAGTTGGGAGGGATGAGCAAAATCTTATCAATGGGTACTAAGTTGCACTTACATATAAGAATGAATTCTTGCTTGCTGTTGCACAGTAGGGTGAATATCCAATTAATATGTACAATTTTATTTGTTCATGTATTAATTAAAATAAATTTAAAAATAGGCATAAAGGTTTCTAGTTTTTGGTGTCTATATATTCAACAGGTCTTTTCAACTTATGTATATTGCCAGGCATGTAGTCTCCATTGACCAACATCTTTCTAATTCCTCCTCTGTCAACACCACATAACCACCATTCTTTCCTCTGCTTCTGAGTTTGCATTTGATACTACGTGTATTTGTAGAGTCATGTATTTTTTCTGTTCCTGATTTATATCACCTAATGCAATATTTTCTATATTATTCCATACTGCCAAAAATAGCACAATTTCCTTCTCTTTTCAAGGATAAACATTATACCATTGTTTAGAAACCATGCCTTATTTATTCATTCAGTTGCTGATGGACATTAGGCTTTATTCCATGTCCTGGATATTGTAAATTATGCTGAAATTAACATGTCTGTGCAGTTATCTCTTCAAAATACTGATCTTACTTCCATTGGACTTATAACTAGTGATGTGATTGCTGGATCATATGGTAGTTCTATTTTTATTTTTTGGAAGAACCTCGACATTATTTATTAATTATATTAATTTATAGTCACACCAAAAGTGTTCAAAGATTTAATTCTCTCCATACTTCATGTCTTTCATTTTTTAATAATATTAACAGTGAAGTGATATCACATTGTGCTTTTAATTCGCTTTTCCTGTATAATGATGTTGACTACTTTTTCAAATATCTGTGACCATTTTTATGCTTTGAGGAATATCTGCTCATGCATTTTACTATATTTTAATTAGATTATTAGTTTTCTTGGCATTGAGTTGAGTTCCTTGTGCACTTTGGATATTAACCCCTTATCAAATTTATGGTTTGAAAATATTTTTCCATTCTATAAGTTGTTTATTCACTCTTGATTGTTTCATACCTCATAGTTGAAATAAAGCAATTTTATAGCTCTGAAAGTAGCCTTGTTTTAGCTCAGTGAGAACCATGCTGAAGACCATAGGGGTCTTATTGAGCTAAAATAGAAGTATCAGCTGAGCTGCATTTCTATCTGCTGGCTATTTGGGAGAATCCATTTATTTGTTCAATGATATTATTGGAAGAATTCTCAAAGAATGCCAGCTAGATGTTATCAGTGTCTTCCAGCATTTACCACTTTGGCTTACGGCCTAATCGTCAAAGCCGGCAAAGGGTACCTAAATTCTTCTCAGGCCTCCTTCATCATTCCTCTTTTGTCACTGCATATCTCTCGCATACCCCTTTTCTTCTTCCTCTCTTTTAGGTCTCATGTCATTGATGAGTCTATTTAGTAATCTTATAATCTCAAAGTTTGTATTCTTACGCATATCTGCAAAGTCCCTTCTGTTGTCTAATTATTTTGTTTTCAAGCCCATGGATTAGGACCTGTTGATATTTGGAGGAACATTAGTCATTCTTTCACAATGTCCCAGTAAAACAGGATGACTAATTTCTCTGGTCTTCACTTGATCAGATCTTCAACTGCTGTAATTTTTCACTGATTCACCATACGACATTGCATTCCAGACAAAGCTGGTTAAGGTACTTAGAACTCACTTCTATTGTGTTCATATTAACTGCTGTGTTTACATGTTGAGTTGAATGAATATCTTAGGACAGAAGAGGGTTGTATTATGTCATGTGCTCAGACAGGAAGCAATTATGAAGAGATTAAGTGTACGCCAACTTTTGTTAGTTATTGTGACTGGAATAATTCCACAAAGACACACAGTAGGTTACATAATAGTGTTCTCAATGCTTATTAATGCTTTAAAATCGCCAGATTTTGTCAAGACTCTGAGGTAAGGCAAAATAATATTCATTTATCCACTCACTCATTTAATCACTGTGATAGTTGGTCTGGTTTGTCAACTTAACTCACCCCAGATCATGTGACTTTGGTTGTGTAACAGTGGATTGAACCGGAAGTCCTGCCCTGAATGTGGGTAGCAGGGTTCTGATAGATGCAGGACTTGGATAAAAGAAGGAGAAAGCCGCATAGAGGGAGCCGCGACTCTTCCTGAAGAGAACACATCTGCTCTCCTTTGAGATCGTCACTCTGCAATTTTGCAGTTTCCTTGAGGAGCTTCTTGATCTTCTGCTCTCCTATGGGATCCTCGGCCTCCAGCCTTGGAACTGAAGCTTCGCCGTCATTTCTCCGAAGAGTTTCCTTGTCTCCACATCTTGGACTGGACTGAATTGGTGGTTGCTTCGATCCTGGGGCTCCAGCTCGTGGACCCCCCGACTGGCTGCTGATTCCTCTGACTCTTCACGTGCAGTCGAAATTCAGGACTGTATTGTGAGCTAATCTAATAAATCCTTTCTTCCCCCCTCCCTTCCTTTCTTCATTCTGTGAATTCTGTTGATCTGACCAATACAATCACTCACTATCAAATGTTCATATTCAAGAGCTATTGGAAAGTCTATGTACTAAGAATCAGAGAAAAATATCAATAAATATGTGTGAAGATTTAGGAAATTATTTAGGTAAATAGTTTTCCAGTATATTTGTCATAAATTTTAACAGATTAAATTATGTTCATAATTTTCTTCTGGATTATGTGATACACACTATTATTTTACTTAAGAGAAAAGTGTTTTCTGTAGGCATGGAATATTGAATATAAATTAATTTGTCTAGGATATGTCCAAGCAGAGTAAATTTCAGGTTACACTATTCCAAAGTACAACAAATATGCCATAAACTGTTAGTGATTAACATCTCAAAGGAGGAATATACAGATCTGAAATGTTCCCATAATAACTGTGTGATAAGCAATTCAAATACTTATACATAACTTCACAACACTATATTTTAAGTAATAACTTTCTCAGTGCTGCAATCACCTCCTTGTTCCTAAGGCTATATATCAGGGGATTAAGCATTGGAGTCACTATGGTGTAGAAAAAAGACAGCAGTTTGTCAGTTCCTGGGGAATGGTTGGATTTGGGCCGTAAGTAGGTGATGGTACCAGATCCAAAGAACAGAATCACCACCAGCAGGTGAGAAGAACAGGTGGAGAATGCCTTGGCGCGTCCCTTGGCTGTGGGCAATCTCAGAATGGTGGAAATGATTTTGCTGTAAGAGGCAAGTATCAACATGAAAGGGACCATGACAAACAACATAGCAACAACATAGACAGACACCTCATGCACAGAAGTGTCCCCACAAGCCAGCTTCAGAATGGGGGGTATGTCACAGAAGAAGTGGTTAATTTTGTTGGAGTTACAGAAGTGCAAAGAGAATATTTGACAGGTTTGCCCTATCTGGACTGGGATTCCCCCCAACCAGCAGCCAAGTGCTAGGTGAATACACTTCTTGAGGTTCATGACCATTGGATAGTGCAGCGGGTAACAGATGGCCACATAGCGGTCATAGGACATCACAGCCAGGAGGAAACATTCAGTGGCTGCCAGCATCAGGAAGAAGCACATTTGTGTGGCACAGTTCAGCATAGAAATGCTTCTGTCCTGAGTCCAAAGGTTGACCAGGATCCTAGGAAGAGTGACTGAAACATAACAGATTTCCAATGAAGAAAAATTGGCCAGGAAAAAGTACATGGGTTTCTGTAGTGCAGGGTCCATCCTGGTTATTATGATTATGAGGCCATTTCCAATTAGAATACTGATGTACATGATGGAGAAAAGCCCAGATAGGAACCCTTGGAGGTTAGGAAGGTCAGAAAATCCCAGAAGGACAAAATGCATCACTGTGGACACATTGTCTTCTTTCTTTATCTCTTCATGCTTCATCTGTGGGAATGCTTTAATCAGAATTAGAAATTATTTTATTGTATTTTTTCCAAAGGGTTATTTTATATTTTTGTTTCTGACAATGGGGCATGCCACTTTAAATTTTCATCTGAACACAAAAGCAATTTCTGAGTTCAAGATCAATTAAAATAATGATTCCATGGCTGGGCGTGGTGGCGCACAATTGTAATCCCAGTACGTTGGGAGGCGGAGACCAGAGGATCTGGGTTCGCAGCCAGCCTCAGCTCTCTCTCTCTCTCTCTCTCTCTCTCTCTCTCTCTCTCTGTCTCTCTCCCTGTCTCTCTCTTTCTCTCTCTCTCTACTTAGTGAGGCCCTCCGCAACTTCATGAGACCCGGTTTCAAAATAAAGTATAAAAAATAGGGCCAGGGGCGTAGTGCGGAGGTAGAACGCCCCTGGGTTCAATCCCCGATACCGCAAAAAAAAAAAAAAAAGATTCCATTCTTTTAATTGCCATTCTCCTCACCCAATATTTTTGTTGTCTATCATTATTAATTCAAAATTAATTTGAATGCCAACTAAGTATTCTTTAAAGTGTCTAAAATAATTTGGGGTAAGAATATATGCAATCTTTTAAAGTTATTTTTTGTATGCTATTTCCAAAAACTTTTTTAAGTGTACATATTCTGCATATCTAAGCAATTATATTATGAGTAATAATAATAACCTGGCCACTATAAATTATGAGATGCTATTGAATCTTTAAAATTGTGTTTTTGTTAGTATGCAAAGTATATGAAATCAGAAGTCATAAATTTCACTTAGATTTTATACTCCTTGTGACTTTAATACAGTAACTAAGAAACTCAAGGTGAAGTGAGGAACTTTAAGATGGTCTCTATTCTACTGTGCCCATTTGTTCCTTTCTTCCTAGTCACTTGTACATGTTTTGGTGTCTTCATGCATGAGTGTGTTGCTATGTCATTCATCTATTTTATGTTCTTTTTTTTACCTCTAGACCTATATCTTCTTTTGATATTACATGTATTTATCTATATTATATATATTTGTTCCACAAAATTTGATCTGTTGATTTCTTGGATAAATAAAAATATGTCAAATAATTTGAGTCTATCATCTCATTACTTTCAATATTTGCTAAATATTTTACATATTAAGTGTTAACTACCTTAAAGACAAAGAGACTAACTGGGTGCAAAAACGAGGCGCACCTCTAAAGATATTCTGACAGTGTGAAATGTGAATGGTGGTCAAGATTTCAGCTTTACAAACAGATGCAAATGGGGAAGGAGCAACAGTCCATGCTGAATTAGGGCATCTGTTGCATTTTCTTTGACTTACTATAGGAAAGTTAAATTATAATTTATTTTCCATCTTAATATTCCATATCAAATGTTAAGTACTAAAGATACTTGAAACTTCTTCCATAATTATACAATTACACCAATGAAAATATATTACAATGAAAAAATGTTCTGATTTTCTAAAATGAACAGAAACTGTTAGATAAGAGATGGTATTACTAAGATATGATTGGTTACAAATGTGTGAAACTATACCACAGTCTTTCTATACTGAAACAACTTAATTTTTTTAAACTTTATTACCTCTTTAATTCAATCTAGAGTTTAGTGTATGCATAATGATGAAAGTTATTAATTACTTCATCATTTAAATGTATAGCGTAAATTATGTACCCCACATTTGATTTCTTCACCATTGGCTTCAGAAACTGTCATCCTCTTTTTTTTTCTTTACTGCATCTGCTCATTTTTATGTTTTTTACACATCACAATCTCCGTTGCCTATTAATCCTTGTTGTTCAAGCAGGAGTATATATCTATAAAGTAAACTACAACTAAGTTTTCGAAAAATGATAAAGCAACATGAATAGAACACCTAATTCCTCTATACATTTTATTTTTTTTTTCTCGTTGCAAGAGTCTCAAGTTTTCATTTGTAAAATGGACCATCAATTTTATCATTTTTTATTTATTTTTATTCAGTGGAATTCTCCATGTAAAAGTGCATTTAGAGTAAAAGATATTAACATAAGTAATAAAAGCTATACAAATTATACTTATATTCTAAATACAATCTTTTCATACAAAAGCTTTCTCAAATCATACAACATTCCTCCTAATTTCTCTGACTTTTGGAAACCTTTAGGAACTTCTATTTATACTAAGAGAGGAAATAACTAATTCAGCTAAATGAAGCCACTTTTGTTTTTATTTAAATACTTCATGTTTGTTTAATTGGTTTCCACTTTGAAACAATTGGTGTAAATATTGTCATATTAATTAAAACATCATCACAGATTGCATGGTGCTTATATTCAAAGCAAGCTAATGAAATCAAATTGAAATAGGAAATAAAAGTAGGTATCTGTGGAAGCAATTGAGAAGGGTTTTCCTTCTGGCAGAAATCTCTACAAAAATGAAAATACACTAGTATTTCTCTAATGTTTACAGATTTATTCATTATGAATTTTTAACTCTTAACAAACAGGAGTGTTTTATAGTGGTAGGATGCAGTTCTATTCTAATAATGTTCGATCAATATCTTGTTTTTACATTATATGTAATCCCATTTTCTTGAGATATGATCATCAGATATTATACATGTAAAAATAATTAAGTACATGTTTAATACATAATAATCACTTAATAACTGTTAGCAAATAAGATGATTATGACAATTGTAATGACAATGATCTTTAATATACTAGCCCTATATACTGAAAGGATTTTACATCTTGTTCTCATTTGATCTAATAATGACAAAAATCAGCATAGCACAAAAGCAATCTGAGGCTGTTTTGAATTTAAAAGAACACCAACAACAAAAGATTTATTTTAAATTTTTCTGTAACTTCCTCTATTACTAATGTTGAGAAATGACAGTACATATAAAAATAAATTTGGTATTTGTCCAAAGTAGTGCATGCTTATCTGTTTGAAATTAGGATAATTATAATGCTTACCTTTCTGATTAACAAAAGACAGAAAATTGTAATGAGATTTTTCTGGTTTCTTTTTAAGTTTAGGAATTAACCTTTATTTGAAACAAAGGCTAACCTCCTTCTATTATATACTGTACTGTCAATAAAACAGTGCTCCTTACATAGGAAATAGCGTCTACCCTGGGGATAAATGTTTTTCCCCTGTAACTTTCTAATTGTAGTAGAGCATCATTTCATGCCACTCAAAGAGTTTAGTATAACAAACAAAATCATGCCTGGCTATACCACTTCTGTATTTATTGAGTCTCTCATTTTTTGGTGATTATTGAAAAATATAAGCTGGACGGGGTGGTGTATGCTTGTAATTCAGTACTTGGGAGACTGAGGCAGAAAGATCACAGGTTCAAGGCCAAGCCCAGCAATTTAGTAAGACCCTTGGTAACTTAGACCCTGTTTCAAAAATTAAAAAAATAAAATAAAAGGGCTGAGAGTGTAGATTAGACTTGCAATGTCCCTGAGTTCAATCCCCAGTACAAAAAAAAAAAAAACAACAACAACAATAAAAGAGTACAAACATTGGAAATATTAGAGATTATAACTATCTACCACCAGTTATACAAGCTAAGATATTCTAACAAAATTGTAAATATGACAATTAAGTTAGACGGAAGTATATTTATCTGTCATTAAAATTTCACAAGTGGTCCAAGGATCTTGGGGCAGTCCTAGCATCTTTAACATGAGTATGTTACTTGTGAATGCATATTGGCCAGGCAGGCCTCATTACCCCTAGACTTACAGAAAGATGGAGAGGTCGAAGGAAGAGAAGTAGTTATGTTTTCTTTGTAGGGATACAAATTGGAAAAGGCATGCAGGATTTCCAGGAACCAACCCTAACCTAAACTTTAGTCACAGGACAAGAACACTCTGGAAGAGAGGTTACACAATATAACTTCTGGCTAGACTGTTGTGGGAACAAACAGGTTCCCAGATTTCATCATTAATTGCCTTCAGTTGTCAAAACCTAAATTTCCATAGAGTTACTGCCTGAGTTTCTGTTAAATAACCTCCTAAGATTGATTATAAATAATGAAATAAGTTTCTGAAACATCCCCATACACACAAAGAAAATACACATAGACCCACACAAAATACAAAGGAGATGAATATTAGATCCACCAACAGGAACCTGAAATACATTTATACAAATATAAAGAGTAATGATTAGGTAAAAGAAACAACATATTTTATAAATTCACATCTTTTTCATGTCTATGCATTGAAAGCTATCACTATTTAAGAGTTAGATATTTACTTATCAGTTTTGAGTAACATAATTTGTGGTTAATTTAATTCTAGATATTAACGTATATGAACAACCTTAAGAAAATTTTAAATTTGCATTTTAGTAATTGCTAATGATGATTACCATCTTTCACATGATTATTTGGATTCTCTCTCTCTCTCTCTATATATATATATGCATATGTATATGTATATATATAGCCAGAAATATATATATATATAACTAGAAAGACAGATATATATGTGTATATATATGACCTCATATATATAAATTATATTCTGCTTTTAATATATATTCTGTCTTTTCAAATGTTTTGTACATTTGATAATGAGCCCATTGCTTCTTATATTTTTGAGTTAGAGAGATTTTCTATTCTGTATACATTTCCTTTCATGGATTTGTGATTTACCAATATTTTCCTTTGTCTGTACCTTATCTACATAGTGATTTCCATAGTGGTTGTACAAATTTACAATCCCATCAATAGTGTATAAGAATTCTTTTCCCCCCACATCCTCACCAGAAATTGTTATTGTTTGTGTTCTTGATTATTGTCATCCTAACTAGATTTAGATGAAATTTTAATATAGTTTTAATTTGCATCTCCCTGATTGCTAATGGTGTTGACCAATTTTTCATATGTGTTGGCCATTATATTTCTTCTTTTAAGAAGTGTCAATTTCCCATTTATTAATTGGGTTATTTTGGGGGCTAAATTTTTTAGTTCTTTATATATTATAAATATTAGGTCTATCCCAGAGGAGTAGCTGGCAAATGTTTTCTCCCATTCTGTAGCTTTTCTCTTCATGTTCTGGAATTTTTTTTCTTTGCTGTGCAGAAGCTTAAAAGGTGATGCCATCCCATTTAATGATTCCCAGTTTAATTTCCTATGCTTTAGAAATCTTATCAAGGAAGTCTTTGCCAGTGCCTATATGTTGGAGAGTTGGTTTTATATTTAGTTTTAGAAACTGCAAAGTCTCTGGTCAAAATTCTATCGCTTTGTTTCACTATGGGTTGACTTTTATGCTGGATGATAGATAGGAATTTAATTTCATTCTTCTACATATGGGTATCCAGTTTTCCCAACACCATGTGTTGAAAAGGCTATGTTTTATACAATGTATATATTTGGTACATGTGTAAGAAAATCAGCTGGCTGTAGCTGTGTAGGTTTGTTTCTATATATTCTGGCCTATGCCTTTGCTCTATGAGACTTTTTGCATGCTAAAATCATGCTTTTTTGTTACTATAACCCAGTAGAATAATATGAAATCAGGGATTGTGATGTTTCCTTCATCATTCTTATTTCTCAGGATTACTTTGGCTTTTGGGGTTCTTTTTTTCCTCCATATGAATTGTATGATTTTTTTTAAAGTTCTGTGAAGAGTGACCTTGGTATTTTGCTAGGAATTACATTGAATCTATAGATTGCTTTTGGTATTATGCCTATTCAAGAACATGGAAGGTCTTCTCATCTCTTATTATTATTCTCTTATTTTCATTGCAAAGTTCTTTTACCTCCTTTGGTAGATTTATTTCTAAGTATTTTTTGAGATCGTGATTCATGGATTTGTTATTGTTGTAAGACAAGAAATAGAAATGGACAATAAATGTATAAAAATGTTCAACATCATTACCAATCAGGGAAATGCAAATCAAAAACTATACTGAGATTCTATCCAACTCTAGTTAGAATGGCAAACATCAAGAATACAAACAATAAGAAATGCTGGCAAGGATGTGGGGAAACAGAAACTCTTATACACTGTTGGTGTATCTGAAAATTATTTATTATGAAGTGCATTATCTTCTTTCAAATACTTGGAGATTTTTCCTCTATTGTTGTCTATTTTTTTTTATATAAATATAATATACGAAATTATGAGATACCGATAAACAGTAATTTAAGGCAGATATATAGTATTTAGTACTTCTTTTAGAATGCTAGAATAAAGCCTCAAATTAATAATTTAAGATTCTACCTCAATAAATTCAAGATAGTGAAATGAACTCAAATCAAGCAGATGAAAAAATTAATAAAAATAACTTTAGAAATTATTGAAACTTAAAGAGGGATTGAGAAGGGAGCTGGGGGACGCTCACCAAGTGCTGTGTGCATTTAAGTCCCTATCATTATGAGCTACATTATGATATGAGACTGCAATGTACCAATCATATGTGGAGGGAGGGAGGGGGAGAGAGAGAGAGAGCGAGAGAGAGAGAGAGAGAGAGAGAACATTTCAAAATTAAAAATAAAATAGGGTTAGGGTAAACCTCAGTGGTGGAACTCCACAGGGTTCAATCCCTAGTAACACACACACACACACACACACACACACACACACACACACACGGTATGATAAATGTATTTAATTTTAGCTCACTTACTATAGGTATCTCATGGTATCCTATCTTGGATTTGATTATGATTCCCCTAATAAGTATGGATGTTGACCATCTTCTCATGTGTTAATTTCCCATCCATATATCTTCTTTGGAAAGGTGTCTGTTAAAACTATCCTTCATTTTTTTTCTATAATTGGTTGTTTTTTTTTTTTACCACTGAGGAGAGTTCTCTACATTCTGGCTGTAAGTCCTATGTTAAATTTGCAGTTTGAAAAGATTTTCTTCGGTCTGTAGAAAAACAGACATATATATGTCTATATATACACATGCATATATACTAGACTATGTGTGTAGGTATACTTATAATATATAATATTAAATATAAAGGCTTAATTAAAAGTTTATGTCCTATTATATTGGTCCATATTGATCTAGTTAAGTTTTGCTGTATCAAGTTCCAAAACACTTGACTTAAAATAACTACTATCAGAGATAAGTCACTTACCAAAAGTGAAATGTTGGGTGTTTTCCCTCCTATGTGGTAGCTAGGGAAAAATCGGGGCACAGGAGGGACGCCAGACAAAGGAAGAGAAACCTTAGCCGAGTGAGGGAGGGGATCTAACTGGGGAGATAGGAGGGGGGAGGAGGACCTGAAGAGGGAAACACTTCAATGGACATGATGTACTTACTCAAATTTATCAATGCCAACCTCAGTGTCCTGCAAGGGAAGATGGGGAGGAAGAGGGAGTCGAGTTGGGGGAGGGCTCAATGCGTGCTGTGTGCATGTATGCCTCTATCGCCCTGAACTTCACCACGATGTAAGATTATAATGCACAATAAAAATAACTACTATCAGACAATTATTCTGCTCCTCCTCATGGTGACTAGCTCGCTCTGTGGTATTTAGTGGACAGCTGGGTTAGGTTGTAGAGTGTCTCATAAATGACGCCAAGGTGTGAATGTCTAGAGAGCCAGGCTCAGCTGGTCCTCTTCCCTTCTCCATGTGGTCTCAGATCTGGTCACACCGTTTGCTCAGAAAATAGCTTTGGTTTATCAGTTTGCAGCTTGTGGCTCTCAAAATCTATTTTCATAAAGTCTGGAAGTACCGTGGCAGAGAGTGATTTCTGCTATTTTAAGGATGGCAAAAATTTAAAGGGAGGCTAAACAGAAACTGTTTCTAAAGAAGATGTGTTCAACAGTGTACAACTATCTTTAATCGGCCCAAATTATCTTCAGCCCTTTGTCAAATTCTGAAATTTCTCATTCTTAATTATTTTTTCTTTGCTTTACACATTTTAAGTAAATAGTTGAATATGTGTGTGATCTCTTTTCCTGTTTTGCTGTGCACAAATCTAGTAAAGTCACTGGTTGAAACAATACTTTGTCAACATATATGTAGAAGATTGACAGACATTCCTGCCGGGCCACTGTGGAAGCAGAGTTGGCTCTGGGTCCTTTTGATGCTGCCCAATCAAACCAAATACCACAGTGGTAGAGCAAGGTTCAAGGAATATGGAGCATTTCCCTGGTATCCAACCATGGAGCATATAAAATGTAGTCTTCCAGTTTATCTCAAGTTTGCAAAAAATTAGAATAGAATCATAGTAAATGAAATTATTTTAACAAAAGTGTAACTTTTTTGAAGATCATTATGCACAATTCTTTAATTAGCTTTACAGATATGAGCTATATTAGTAGAAAA
The DNA here is from genome assembly GCA_004027185.1 of Glis glis. Lineage (NCBI taxonomy): Eukaryota > Metazoa > Chordata > Mammalia > Rodentia > Gliridae > Glis > Glis glis. The sequence goes on along the minus strand of PVJS01030905.1, from coordinate 4,887 downwards.
AATGGCAAATCCAGTGAATTTCTCCTTTTTGGGTACTCTGTTAAATAACCTCAAATAGTTAACAGCAAATATTAGGTAAGCAATTAACTTTGCAAATTCTTTTAGTAGGGACTCCAGAGAATAATAATAAAATATAAATTATATTCCTCAAGGCTTACATTTAGTTGAGAAATTCTTATATGTAAAATTAACCATAATCCAAAACAAGTATATTGACTGTACAAAGTGTGACATAGTCATAAAATAGATACATGTATATGGATGACAGAGGGTTGGAGAATGGGAATATAACCATGCTGGGTGAAGAAAGTGGCCTTTACATTTCTACTGATGTGAATATTCATAGCATTATTATTCTAAATGGCTGAAAAGTAGAAACAACCCAAATTCCCATCCAGAGAAATGGATAAACAAATCACCTTGGAGCAATAAAATATTACTCAATCATAAAAGGAGGGAAATTCTGAAGCATGCTGCAACATAATAATGAGTGAAACCATAATGACACAAAAGGCCACACATTGTAAGATTCTGTTTATATTAGATGTAGAGAATAGGTGAAGACATACAGTCAGAGAGTAAAGTTTGCCAAGTACTAGCTTTAAGAACAAGATGAGGTGACCACTACTGGCAGTGATAAAAAACGTTCGGGAAACAGTGATAAAGGCTGCCCAGCCCTGTGAATATACTAACACCAAAGAAATGTTATCTTTAAAGTGTCAGTGTAGGTAGGATGTGGTGGTCCAAGCTTGTAATTCCAGTACTTTGGAGGAGGAGATAGGAGGCTTCCAGGTTTGAGGCCAGAATCAGCAACTAAGTGAGGCTCTCAGCAATTTAGGGAGACCCTGTTTCAAAACAAAAATAAATACATAAGGGATAGGGGTGTAGCTCAGAGGTAGAATGGCCCTAGGTTCAATCACCACCACCACAAAAATAAAAATAAATAAATAAATAAATAAATAATAGTTTGTGTTGTGGTATATGAATGACATCTCTCTACAAATATTGAAAGATGTAGTACTTCATGAAGATGAAGGATAATGATTCAAAAGGGAAGACAAAATGAATAGAGAGGAGTTAGAAATGGTTAAGGGAGTTGCTTGTGTTTTATTAGATTCCTCTTTAACTGGACAAGGATGATACAGATGACATTTTGTAGGGTAATATATGTATGCATTCTATATATTTTATACTATAAAAGCAATTTGCAGCTTTTATCCTTACATAGATCAGTTTGGCAACAATAGTCAAGAATTAAAGCTCAACCTTTGCTAAATCTGTAGATGTATTCACAGGAGAAAATACAGAACCATAAATATAATTAATCACATGTTTTCATAACATCAAAGCCTGAGGGAATATCTTCAGGGAGCAAAGTCTCAGATGTTACCTGGTATAATGAAATGCTCTCTGCCTTAAAGCTCAGTTACCGAAGAACAACTCATCTCAGGTAAGTTCCTGCATTTCCAAACTGAAAGATGTGAGGATTAAGAAAATGACCTTTTCAGGAAAAAGATACACTTGTAAATGGATCATATTATGCCAGCTTATTCAGGCCAACGAATTCTGAAATCTAATGGTCAGGAATGATAATTTCTTCTCAGAACTGGAAGGCTATGACTGAACTTATTAACATCTAAAAAATAACATTTTACTTATTTTCCTTTAATCTAGATTCAAAAGCAAGCATTTACTAGATTCATACATATAAATACATATATATATATGTTATGTTATGTTATGGAATTTTATTTTGTTGTTTATTTAATTAACAGATATTTGATGTATCACTTTAGAAATAGTGATAGGTTAAATTTCAAGTGAGAATCATACACACGTGCAAATGAATTATATATTCATAGGTACACATACACTTTAGGGAAAGAAGTCTATTTATCTCTGAACCATTTCTTGTTCCTGATAAAGGTTTTCATTTTTAAAATATAAATGTCTACTTAAAATCTAATGTAAAGCAAAGTATATGTGTTAAATTATTGCATTTCTACCTCATTTTAGCATTTCTCTTTGAACAGTCAAGAGACCCATTTCATTCCAAACTTCCCCTAAATTAGATTAAAATCACAACCCATTTGTGGTTATGAAGACTGTGGCAAAATCATAAACCATTTCTTGAAAAATAATGCTAATTTCACATCCCATAAAATACTAACACCTAGATTAAGAAGCATAGAATATTAATATTCATTATTATAATAAGTGATATGCTTACTGTTTGATATTTCAAAATAATGATGATATTTCAGAAATTATATAATTCTAGAAACCCTTTCGTCTATGTAAATACTACAACAGAGGAATTTCTTGGTCCTATGTCTGTAAGGTAGCTAAGTGTAGTACTTATTCCATATTATTTTGTAAATGTACTGACATTTCAATAAAATAAAAATATACTTCCTAATGAAAGGAGGTAATATCAGGAGAAATTAAAGAAGTTTTAGGGAGTCACATAAGTCATGAATGATACCTAGAGTAAGTCAGGATTTCTCACTTGCTTTCTCAGATTATAAAATCATTATTATTAAACAGATATGATTATTCTTTAAAGATTGACACAATTGGGTATTTTTCTGAGAATTAAAACTAAAATCAGAGAAACAAATGCATATACATTATGAATATAAAGAATTCAACATAAATCTATCACTTTTTTGATGATTTTTCCAAACATTTAGGAAAGAACAAAGAAGAATGGATGGCAGAAATTGCTCCTCAGTGACTGAATTTATTTTCACAGGAATTACCAATAACCCTGAGATGAAAGTGATGCTATTTACCGTGCTTCTACTTGTTTATCTCATTAATCTTCTGGCAAACCTTGGAATGATCATTTTGATTAGAGCGGATTCCCAGCTTCACACACCCATGTACTTTTTCCTCAGCCACCTTTCCTTCTGTGACCTCTGCTATGCCACAGCAATTGGACCCAAAATGCTGGTGGACCTCTTAGCTGAGCACAAATCAATCCCTTTCTTCGGCTGTGCTCTGCAGTTTTTGACGTTTTGTATTTTTGCAGATTCTGAGTGTCTACTGCTGGCAGTGATGGCCTTCGACAGGTACAAGGCCATCAGCAACCCCTTGCTCTACGCAGTGGACATGTCCAGCAGGGTCTGCTCCCTGCTCATGGCTGGGGTTTACCTGGTGGGGGTGTCAGATGCTTTGATACATACCACATTAACATTCTGCTTATGTTACTGTGGGTCTAATGAGATTAATCATTTCTTCTGTGATGTCCCTCCTCTCCTATTAATATCTTGTTCAGATACACAAGTCAATGAGTTAGTGATATTCACCATTTTTGGATTCATTGAGCTGAGTACCATTTCAGGAGTCCTGGTTTCTTACTGTTACATCATCTCATCAGTCTTAAAGATTCGCTCTGCTGAGGGGAAGCTCAAAGCTTTCTCCACCTGCGCCTCCCACTTAACTGCGGTTGCGATTTTCCAGGGAACGATGCTCTTCATGTATTTCCGGCCAAGTTCTTCTTACTCTCTGGATCAAGATAAAATGACCTCACTGTTTTACACCCTTGTGATTCCCATGTTGAACCCTCTGATCTACAGCCTAAGGAACAAGGACGTGAAAGAGGCCCTGGAAAAACTGAGAAGTAAAAGGTGGATTTAAGTAATTATATAATCCATACAGACACACACATAAAGTTGGTATTTTTTAATATATTGCATGATACTGAAGAAACAAAGTTGTGTTACACAGTTTAATTTACTAAAATAAGCACTTGTACTAAAGGTTATCACAAGAAAATGTTGCAGATATCCAAACGTCTTGCCTATTTGTCTTGATTTAAAATGTAGTACTCTATATCTAAGAAAGTTATCCTGAAACTTGTGCCATTTTATCTGTTCATTCATTCAGAAATTGTTCCAATTGTTTGAAGGTTTAGTAATTGCTTATTAATTGTCATTTTATATGTTTAGGTAGTTTATATTTTATGGCAAACCCACTTATTTATTTACTAATGAATCATATATTCTAGTTGATTTAACAGGTATTAATTAGCAAAGCACTCAAATATTCAGTCAGCCTCAAAGCAATCCTGAAATACAAAACTCCAGGTGCTATAACCAGAACAAAATATCTAAATTGGGTGTGCCAGAAAAAAGGCTTCTTTGGATTGATATATTCAGTTTAAGATCTAAAGAAATATATATGTATTGGGAATAGAAAATCATTCTAGGCAAAGAGTGTGACAATTAGAGAAGTATTGAGGTGTACAGTCAATGGCAATAGAGAAGTCCAACCAGGTAATAAATTAAAATCATCCTGGCGAAGCACATCTGTGTAATGAAACTATCAAGTATCAACTACTCCATCACCTCCTCCAGGAAGTTTTCCTTTCCTACTTTTCTATTCTCAATCCTGGTTAAATTTTCTCATCTGTGGTCCACATTCACCTCCTCTAAGCATTATTTCATGTTAATCACTTTGCTTAAATCAATATGTCCAATAGGAGATTGTAATCAGTTTTACTGTAGGGCTGAGTATCCCACCTTTGTTACCCAACACCTTTGCTTCATCTCTGAGACACAAAATGGTAAAACAAAGAAATATTAAATAGAAACACCAGATAACATAATAGTTGTGAATGCTTATTATATGTTGGAAAAAATAACTGATGATATAGCATGTGCTACACACACACACACACACACACACACACAGTACCTTTAAAGAAAGTAAATGAAATTTTTGTAGATAGTAATGTACTAAATCTACAAAGACATGGATATTAATTTCCTGTGAAGTAAAGAGAACACATGTGTGTATATTCTTGAAATTTGCCCCTTTCATTGTTCCCTACTCGAGCTTTCTGATTGGTCTTGTACTGAGTCAGATTCTTGATAAAACATG